>JAFFZR010027782.1:0-18953 GCA_018397195.1 Lethrus apterus | reverse complement strand
TAATTTGGATTGCGGAATAGAGTCAAAATTTGATTTTTGTTGTAACAATTGAATTCGAATTAAATTATACTTTACAACAATCTGAAATTGTATATATTTAGGCATATTATTACGTGTGCATTCTGTACTCAATTGTTTGTTATATTATTTATGTAGTAATGATTAACGTAGGACAAAATCATATTTTCTGTTTTTAAATTCATAATTAAATTATTTTTGACGCTTGCTATACTTGTTGTATTTAATTTATTTTTTGAGATATTTGTTAATTGTTTGGTGGTTACAAACAACTATATGAGACAATATAACGGCCAATATTGTTTCCTTTTTTGGTGACCGTTATTGACAGGTTTTACTGTATTTGAATTTTATTTATTTAAATGGCCGCCAATTTGACGAGGGTTTTAATCCGAAACCGGTCAATTCGTCGTACCTCAGCAACAATTAATTCGTAATAAAGGGCGTCGCCTTCCTTAATTTAAAATGTTGAACGTTGAATTTTCATGCAAATTCGCAACATTTCTTGTTTCCATATTCTATCTTACGTAAACTAACTAAATGACTAAAATCTAGAAAACGTACATATAAAGGTTTCTTTGAGTATTATTTCATAATTTCAAGGGATGTAATTTTAAACGTTCCCTTTGAAGTTTAATTCGATTTTACGTCGAGTTCGTAATTGCTTTTATGTCATCTTGTTAATAAAATATGTACATACAAAGGAACTGTATATTACATTTTAAAGTAAAATTTACACATAATATACAAAATAAAACTCAGAATTTGTAGGTATTGATCGAGATATACACATTTTTAACGGTGCTTAGTAGGCACCTGTAAATAATTTTGATCGTTATGATTTTTTGTTCTTTCGCTCTTTTTAGACTTTTAAAAAACCAAACAATTTTATTCGAAAAACTCGAAGTTAAAAATAAACTTCAATTTATTATTACTTAAATATTTTTTTAATAAATTTCGATTAGAAACAATTTTATAATCTTTCTAAAGTTATGCACATTACATATTTCATATTTTAAAATAAAAAACACAAGTATTACGATCAAAATATTTTAAAATTGTATAAACCCAACTTTAAAATGTTTAAACCCAAATAAAAACATAAAATGGAAAGCAATTTTCGTAAAATATTTCGATGCGTCAGGACTAAATCCAAAACCTACAATTAAAAAGGGTAATTTCTCTACTTGAAGGAAAGTTTTCCTTCCAACAGAAAAAATCCAGAAAATCAGAAAATTTTCTTTCCATTACAAAGATCCCCTTTTTGGTTGTATTTGGTCTTCTTGATTTTTAAAAAAAAAATTTTGCTTTTGTATTATCCATTTTACAAATTTTTGCAATTTTTCCAGTTAGTTCCTTAGTAGTTCAAAGCCTTAAATCTTCAATTAAAACGATTTAAAAGATTCAAACGAGGAGAAGATTTTCTTTGTATCCTTTTTGGATTTTTTTCAGATGGAAATTCCAAAAATTAAACAAAAATAACACCCCATTTCATAATGAAAGAATTGTAGCCTTTTTGGATTTTCAGTTGGAAAATTCTAAAAATTAAAAGAAAACATCCACTCATTTTTCAAGAGTTGATCGACCTTTAAACGCCAATAGTTAACATTTAAAGAAATGTGTGTAAAGAATTTTACAGAAAATCCAAAACAATATAAAAGAATACATTTGTTAGATTCAACAAAAGATAAACCAAAGCAAGTAAACGTCCCTACAAGTCAAACCCAACCCAACTAAAACCCAACTAAACCTCAAACTCAAAAATTAAAATGTCGCTCAAATTTAAATTTTGACTGAAACTCAATTCTTTTCATTACTTTTTAAAATTAAATGACGTCTAAACTCAAAAAAACATATAAACCCAAAAAATATTGTCAAAACAAAATTTATCAGTAATGTACATATTTATAACTAAAAACTAAAAATTTACAAACCCAGCAAAATTTATACAATTTTTGTCATATGTTTTATGAAATAAATATTAACATATAACAATAATACTCGATTAAAACACTAAACCCAAATATCGAAGACTTAAATTTAATATGAATGAATACATAATCAGATTTTTAGAGAAAATTTAAGAATGATGTTAAAATTTATTTGAAGTAAACCCAAAATTTACAGAAAATGCACATTGATCCAAAATATAAATAAATCATCATAACTCGAAATTCAAAAATGTTAGGATAAAATTGTTTATTGGATTTTTTTTCTATTTGTGCAACTTTCTTCACATTATTCAAAGCTGGACATTTTAATTGCTTCCAATGAAAATTTGACCATATCATTCCGGTCTCAAATCATGAAAGCTTTTATTTTCCAAAAATAATAATAATAATATTAATACGTGCAAAAATTTAAATTTAAATTTAATTTAAATTTTAATTAATTTTTGCGTCACTCACTCACATTATTTTTAAATTGCTGCTTATCAAAACGTATACATTTATCGACAATTTTTAAAAATTTTATCGACATTTTTCAAAAAATTTCCCCAGTTTATTCACAATATCGAATTTATTACGATAAAATGGTATCAAATTGGTCTAGAACAATTGGCTTTTTAGAAATTTATTAATACGAAAATTGATTGGTTTGCTAACGATGTTCGAGACTAAGTTGATATTTTTCAAAATTTTCACATTTTTCAAAAAAAAAAATATTATCAAGTGCCTTAATACTCATGTATAGATTACATCATAAAATCTCTAAAAAATACTTTTTAATATTTTTAAAAAAATGTTTGAGGGAGTAAAAATAACAACAGGGGGGGGGGTAAACAATAAAATATTTAGCTAAAAATCATCCACATTTAATAATTCCTAAGACATAAACATCATAAAAAATTAATTAAAAAAAATTTCAATGATCACCCGGTATATTAATGATTTTTTTATTCATTTTTTGTATTCTTTTACTCATTATGAATGTTATATAAAAATATATTTATACATTTGTATATTTTAATAGGTAAACCCATCTTGTATAACATAAGATATGATTTAATTGTGAATTTATTCAAAAAAATTCTTGCATAGGACTTTTCTCAATTGTTTCTCGAAATTGAAAATATAAAATTTAGCTAATAAATTTTATTTAAATTTGGTATCTTTTCAAATAAATCGTCTCCAAAATAAAAAAGCATCAAAATTATTATTACAAATCAAACAATAAACAAACAAATCTAATCCAATTACAATTAGTATTTATCGATTAAATCGATCGTGACGTAAACGACGTCAAAATTTCATTTTGAAAACGCGATTCGAAGGCCCAATCGACCGTCCAGTTCGTCGTTTTTCGCATCGAGATAGCCAAATTTTGCTAAAAAAAAACATTTCTTCCGATCGATAAGGTGTAAAATTCGGCTGACCTCTAATGGTCTCGAATACCAAACAATCTTGAATGTACGACTCAAGTTTCGAACAAGGTACCACGAGACCATTAGCAGGTGATTATTAATTAGTTGTATGTTTCTATTAAATGGCCTTATCGCCTTAGAACAGAGATTAAGCTTATCTTTGGTAATTGATCGATAATATAGATGGTGATCGCGTTTGTTTTTCGGATCGTAAGTGACGTTCGTTTGAAACGTATCGGTAATATTGGTTACTGTTTGTTTTTGAACTTTTTTAAAAATTTTTGAAACATCTGATGTTTCAAAAAATTTTAAAAAGTTCAAACGATAATCAGGGCATGTAAGCTTTACTCATTAATTACAATAAACTCTACATTCATTTTTAAATCAGCAGTCAGACAAAAACTGATTTTGGATTTTATTACACAAAATCAACAAGTAGTGACGTGACACACGCTGTATATAATGTACGGAGTGTAAAACCACAAACCTTAAACTGCAAAACAACTGAAGACAACATACCTACAGAAAAAAGTTTAATTAATCTAGAAATATAAATAGCCTTAGAAAAAACTAAAACTTAACAAACGCTACACAAATATTTGAATCTAAATTTAGCAAACATACACGTTTTCCAATAATGAAACCTAAAAACTCAAAACTACAACCAATCAACTTACTAAACTCAATATAACCAGGTATGTCAGGGGGTTGAAAATAACTTGTCATGGTCTCTAACTTCCCATAAAAATTTCCTAATATTTGTATGCAAGAATGTACAAAATAGGGATCGCGCCCCCATTTTTAATTCATCACTTTTGAAATTTTATTATTTTTTTCTTGTAATTTTTAATATTTTTATTTTATAAAGAACATTTTACGTTTTTTTGTATTAAAAAAATTATCCTCCACACGCCTTTTCGCAGATAAAAAAATTAATAGAGTTATAACGGCCGTCGATTCCCAACCGATGTTCGATGGTGGCGTACTAATTAACGTGTTAGGTAGATTACAGGCTGATGAAGATCGCAGATATTAAAAAAATTAAATTATTTTGTTTATTTTAAAAAAAATCGCACCCTTTAATATCCCCGCAACATTTTCACCGCCATGAGAGGAAGGGGGAATTCTTAATTAAAAAGTGGAGGGGGGGATACGAATCTATATTTATGAACGAAAAATGGGTGCGTCATGGAAAGAAAATTGGATATAAATTATTTATACTTTTTGAAATGTTGTTTTTTATAATTTATTGTAATTTTCGATTACGGAACGAACCCAACCCAACTAATATGAAACAAATATTTTGCTTTTATTTTCATTTTCATTTTCCAGTTATAAATCAATTATTTTTAAGTAAGTTGCCCCCCCCCACGTTGTACAATTACTAATTGTATTTAGATAAACAAACAAAAAACTAAGAAAATTCTTGAAAAATTGTTTAGACATTTTTGCGTATTTTTACACATAAGAAGAAATATTTCACAAACGTCAACAGCTGAAAATTAAAAAAAAAATCAATTGAAAACACAGAAAAAAATTGTATTTTTGATAATAAGCTTCTCAAATCGGACATGCAATATCGATCTTATTTTCCACGAACATTTTAAATTAAATTGTTTTTTCAATTTTCAATTTCGTTTTGGGTTAAAGTTTATCATACATAGGTAACTTGATTGAATTAAATTCCAAACTGTAAAAAAATATATATGCACTTGGAATTATCTCAATTATTTTTCGATAAAATTATCTTCGGAATAACAAAGATATCTCATCTCATCTGTAGATAAAAATATGAATCAATTGCATTACGAAAAATACACAACATAAACAACTGTGTGTGTGGTGAAATTTGCAATGCGTTTATATAACGAAGATGGCTCGATAAAACGGGAAGACATCAACGATAGTTTCGGTTGTCTTTTATCACCTAGTTACGAAAAAGCATCAAGCGAAGAAACAAAATTCGAAGATGGAAAAGATGAAGAAACAAAAGATAAAGAAACAAAATGCAAAGATGGAAAAGATGAAGAATCGAAAGATAAAGAAACAAAATGCGAAGATACCAAAAATGAACAAACAATACACAAAGTGAAAAGTGAAAACTTAGAAACGAAAAACGAAGACCAGAAATCAAAAAACAAAGACCTGATATCAAAAAACGAAGACCAACAAACAAAAAACGAAGAAATAAAAGAAATCATGGATGTAATTCACCCCAAGGAATTGCAATTTCCACAGTGTTTAACGAGATACAGACGTTTTCAATCACAAGACTTTCAACACAAGGAACAATTAACAAACTTTTTACTCCGCAAAAATGACTCCGAATCATTAGTTTTGTTATCGATTGTAAATAACCTAGTTTACAAAGAACTGTATGAAGAAAAACAGCGATTAAATCTAAAAAACATCCATACAATCGACAGAAAAAATAAACGGTGCGTTTTCGAAAAAATCACCAAAAACGATTTTGTTGGCAGCGCATACGAACACGATTGTTCACAAAGAAGTGAAATATTCAAGAGTGTCGGATTGGACGACATCGATAAAACTTTGCGGAACTTCTCGCAGAAAAGTTGCGAAATGCATCAGGAAGTTGACGAAATCGGAAAATGCTTTCTGGTAAGTTTTGTGTTTTATATATTTTTGTGTGTTTCGAATTTTATACATTCCTGGATGAGTTTTGAATGATATTTTTATGAACTCATTGCAAATTAAGATGATTGCAATTATTTTTCATTTTTAGTATGTTCCATTAGTAATAATAAAAAAAATGATGACGAATCTTAATCCAAAAAGATTTCAAGATTATTTTTTATCTTCGTATTTATAAGCAATTTTATTGTTATTATTAATAATTTTATTTGTCATAAACCCAACAAAATGAACAGCGATCAAGATAGAATTTTATTTTTTCAATAAACACACTTTCAATATCTTCAATAATTTCTTTCTAAAAATTTTCCAGGATTGCGAAGAACGACTTACACACTGCAAGATAAAATATCTACATTTACAGGATGAAATCAAACAAACCAAATACATGGACGATCTCATGTTACTTTTGGATGGTAAAGTGGAAGAAATAAACTGGAAATGGCCTTTCAAAGTTGGAAATAAGAATTACGACGAACACACCAATCTGATCGTTTGAAATCTTCGTCGTTCACCCGAAGCCAATTAAATCGAGCCGCGAAATCCTGCAATTTGTATCAATAATTTTTCGTTACATTTTAATTGATTCGTTTTCACATTTCTAAGTTTTGTCGATGTGGTTGCTAGGTTACTTTTAACTTGTCAAATATGGCAAAAAAGGGTGCGCAAGTGCAATTACAGGTCGAAATTAATAACGAAGAAGATTGGGAGAAATTGCTGGAAAGACAGGGTTTAATAAGTGAGTTTATTATAACCAATTCCACATATTTTTAAACAAAATATTGACGTGTTTAGTCGTTGACGTTTATTCGGAATGGTGCGGACCTTGTGCTTCCATGTCTCCCAATTTAAAAAAAATTAAATTGGAAATGGGTGGAGACAATTTGCAATTGGCGATGGTAACGTTTTTAAACATGTAATTCCATTAACGTAGGTCGTAATTTCAGGCAAAATCGGATAATATAAATTGTTTGGAAAGATTTAGAGATAAAAGTGAGCCAACTTGGATGTTTATTGCGGTATGTACGATACACAACATAAAACAATAGACAGCGAGCATTATCTGTATCTAAAACAAATACTAAATTTAGCAAATGTGCCATAAAATTGATTTCTGAGATTTGTCAACATTTTGATCGCGATCAACTCAAAAACTTATGAATGTAACCCTTACAGGGACGTATTCATAAATATTTTCTTATTTCTGACATAATCGACGATAGAACCGCCATTTTTGCGGATTTATGTTTCGTCCAGTTTTTAACATGAAAAATACCTAGTTATTTTAGAAACATACTATATAATAATAATTATAAGTATAATAAATAAGTAATAAGAATAATGAAGTCATTAAAATATTTGTTAATAAAAATGGCATTAATTATAGCATTTCATAAACATACTATATAAAAAATTAAATTTAAATAATTTTACCAAAAACAAAAAAATCAATAAAAATGTGGCATGATTAATTAACGATTTTTTATTTTGAAAATTGTTTTTGAAAAATGTTTCCTTAGTTATTCGATATGACACATTATAACAAATTCATGTGGTAAATGGCTAAATGGTGTAATTTTTTAACTCTTAGAGGGTAATTACAATGAAATAAAATATTCTGTTTACACCAACCCCCAACTTATCGTATAAATTAAATCAAAATATACTAAACGTACCGAAAAGTTTATACAATATTTTTGGTTACAAAAAATCAAATCAAAATTATTTATAAAAAAAAATCTAATATTTTAGTCACAAAATATACTATTCCTTTAATTAAAAAAAAAAACTATGAAAATAAAACGCAATGTAACATATTACATTAAATTTAGGGGAAAAAAATGGTAAATTTGATGTTCGGTGCGAACGCACCAAAGCTAACACGACTTATACTCGAAGAATTAAAGAAAGAAGTGGCCGTATTGGAAGGTAATCGAACTCGAGAGGAAATAGAATTCGGCGAATTGGCCCCTGAAGAACAAATGCGTTTCGCCGCCACCGAGAAGATACGATTGGAACACGACGAAGTCGAAATGGAAGCGGAACGAAAAAAACGAGTGGAAAGGATGACGGCGCACGCGGAAAGCCTTTTCGAAACGTTCAGCAACAACTCGGTCGTTTTGGTGTTTCCGCCGGCGGTGGAAGTGGCCCATTCGACGTTACCGGATCTTTGGGAACCGGCTGGCGTGAAAGTCCACCATTCAGAAAAGAAATCGGTAAAATTGGAACAAATCAAAGAAATGTTGTTCTTTGCCGATACGTCGTTTGAGGAAAAATTGATCGATATCATTGAAAGTGGTACCTCGATGGCTTATATGGTGAAAGCCGGGGAAGGATTCGATGGTAAGTTAAAACGTAAGGGAAAATTGCAAACATTAACCCAATCCTTAGGTGACTTCGATGACGTTATTTTAAAATTGATCTACGGTGAGATGAGGCATCCGCCGGGTAGTGCGAAAAGTCCAGCGCAAGCTCTGCGTTTTAAAGCACACGTCGAACAAGAAAAAATCGATGAGATTTCACACGAAAGTTCACGTACGACCATCGAAGGTGAACAAATGGATGGAGTTTGGGTGCCGCCGAACCGTCAAAGCGCAATGATTGCGATCAGGGAATTGTATCCGAACCTAGCGGCACTCCTTTTACCACCGGAACCACAACCAATTCCTCCACATTTAGCCATCACCTTCGACGCCTTCAAAAGGACGGACGTTATGGCGCTTATAAGGGACTATTCCGACGACGTTATGCGCTTCGGATTTTTCACGGACGACAAGCCGGACACGGCAAAACTCATTGCTAAGAACGTGGCGAATTTCGAGAAAAAAGCTGCAGAAACGCAGTAGTGAGTATTAGAACAATAATAATTGGCTTCGCTTCTGAGCTTTTAGGTTAAGATAAATGATGTAATAGTAATAGATCAGTCGACGCGTGTAATTTGTAAATGCTTAGGTAGTTAGTTTTGTCACGAATATTATTTACATTATTTGAAACATCAGCGGTGAAAAATTGGTGGTGCAACTGTCGAAGAAACGCAGCGATGCCGTCTTGGCCTTCGCCTCGCTCGGACCAACGTACATGAGCCCCAACGCGGTGGAAGGCAAGCACGATTGTAAGCTATTCTTCCCGGAAGGATACGACGAACCCGAAGTCGAAGAGGTGGTGGAAGTGAAAAAGAAACCGTCGAAAAAACGAGTGAAGAAAGGCGCAGCTGCCGCGGCTGAAGATTCGAAACCCGAAGGTGAAGAAGGATTCATTGAGGGTATGGAAGCGGGACAAGAAGATGACATGGAAGAAGATGAAGACGGTGAGGGAGAAGGTGAAGGAGAAGGTGAAGGTGAAGGCGAAGGAGAAGGTGAAGGTGAAGGTGAAGAAGGTTTCGAGGAAGATGAATTTGCGGGATTTGGTGAAGAAGTGCCTGAAGAAATGGATAAAGCTACTTCTCCCATGGCAGAAGAACCTGTCGAATAATTTAATTATTTATTTTTATTAATGCTTGTTTTTATTTTATCATTATTTTTCTTTTTAATTAATTTAATTTTTCACACCCTTGAAATGGCTATTTGTTCACATTGGCATGTTCAGCCGGGGTCAGCGCTATGACAGCAGCCAATGAACGCCGACGTGCCGTCATTTAATCGGATGCTGTCATAACGCTGGCCCAGCAATTACCCGGCTGTACATAGCCGACAACTTTTACAAAGTTGTCATTCAATAAAACCATTGATTATACACAAGTACATAAATCATGACCATATAAAAATATGTCTCGCTTAAAATGGAGGTTTTGGATGAGAACACCAGGCGTCGTTACCGTTCCTACATCTAAATAGTGTAGAAAACAATAGCGACACCTAGTGTTCTCATTCAAAACTTCCATTTTAAGCGAGACACATTTTTATATGGTCATGATTTATCTACTTGTGTATAATCAATGAATAAAACTATCACGTAGAAAAACAGTTGGTAAGATTTTAATTAATTCTGTTAATTAGGAATTTAAAAAATACCGCGTTCTAACGCTATGAAGTGCATGTTGTGTGTGTACTATGTTGTGTGATGTGTAATTAGTAATTACTTTTTGATCATAAAGTTACACAAGGTAAATCTTAGGTTTTTAAATATCCAGAATTATATAATTATAATTATATATTTACTTTGCATGAGAGCTACGTTTAACACGTCATTGTTTAAAAATACCTTGCACCAACAAAACTTAATTTATTTTCTATGCAAACAATTATTATACAGTTGTAAATGGAGAGAGAAATGGAAAATAATAATAAAGATTATTTAAATAGCCTTTATTTCAATTGGCATTAGCTATGAATATGAACATAGCGCATTAGTTTTCTATGGTTGGTTACAAGTTTTACGACGAATGTTTTGGTCGTGAAAAGGACTAACCTCAAACTTTAAATTTTGAACAAATACAATATAATTAATTGCGTCAAAGTTTAATAAACCAACAATTAAAAAGACCGATATTTCACTGCAAACAATACATTAAAACAATGTCTTCAAATCCTGTATACAACCTAACATGGGGTGAATATGGGACTTCATTGATATCTGCCGTGCAGTTATTGAGGTGCCACGACGAATTAATCGACGTCACTTTAGCAGCAGGTGGTCGAACGTTTCACGCTCATAAAGTTGTTTTATGCGCTGCAAGCCCCTTTCTTTTGGATTTATTAAAAGTTAGTTTCGTACATTTTTGTAAACGATTCCAAAGCAATTTTTTCAGAGTACCACTTGTAAGCATCCCGTAGTTATGCTGGCCGGAGTACAGGCGTCCGATCTGGAGGCGTTATTGGAATTTGTATACCGTGGTGAAGTCAGCGTCGATCCTAATCAATTACCCTCGTTATTGCAAGCGGCACATTGTTTAAATATACAAGGGTTGGCACAAACTTCAAACTTAAATGAAGAATGTGTACCAAAAACAGACGGGCAAAAGACACAATTTATACAATCAACAGATGTTAATTTAAATTCAGATGATACCACTGTAAAGCGAAAAAAGAGAGCTAAACGATTAAAAAGCCCCATACAGTCGAACAAATGGTCAAAAGTATTCATGCAAACAGAAATTCACGGTAACATAATTGATTCACAGCAAGACAACACATGTAAGGTTGTTATCTTGTCGAAATATGTATGATGTTTTACATTTTGTAGCAAATTCTTGGGTCCAGCATATGAATTTAAACATGTCAGCATCACCTATGTTGGGCTCTTTACCAATACAATCACCAGTTTTATTACAAAATGTACCTGTCGCCGTCAACAATACAAACTTGACGCCGAAAATTAGGGGTGCATCAGATCAACCTGGTTAGTTTGGAGGCTTTGTAAACGTTTAAAAAATTACAAATATTTTAGGTGCATGTCCTTTATGCGGGGCAATGTTACGACAAGCAAGAAATTTACGTCGACATTTGATAACCAGCTGTAAATATCGTACAATAAATGGTCAACAAATCAACACTACACAAGATAGAACGACAAATACCCAATTACACGAACTACAAACAATGTCGATGCAAAACATTGACAGAATGGCCCAAAGTATCGAAAATAAACCAATAGGGTTAACACCGATATCATGCGGAGAATTATTACCACCGACGTCTAGCCTGATGCAGTCCAACAGTTTAAACTGATTTGGTTTGTTGTTTGATGGTTATAAGCAGGCCACTATCAGTGATTATGGTTAAATAAATGAAACAAACTGAGAATACTACAAGAAGGTATCTTAAAAATCTCACTGGGTAAAGTTTGTAAATGTTTACTTTTTTATAGGAATTGGAAATTCATGTAAAATGGTAGTCGTGACAGCCAGTGTGAAAAACATGTTTTACATTGCATTGCTTGAAATAATCAAAGAATATTTTTTATAATTGTTTATAGAACTGTATGTATGTACATTTCAAAACATTTCTACTATGTAAAGTTTTTTTAAATATAAATGTTATGAAAAATTTTCTTATTTATCCATTACAAACCTAATTAATTGGTTACATGTCATAAAATTAAAATAAATGTATTAACAACGCAGTTGAGAACCATTCTTGGATATTGAAATATTCATTACAAATTACACTTAAACTAATTGTCTCATAACGACTCAACGATTAATTTATTAATATGGGGGCCTTGGTGGTCCAGGCGGTCCACCTCGCATCATACCAGGGGGTGGACCACGCATTCCCATCGGCGGTGGAGGTCCACCACGACCCATCGCCATACCAGGAGGCATTCCCATCATACCCGGTGGCGGCCCCATCATTCCAGGTGGTGGGCCACCCATTCTTGGTGGCCCTTGCGACATCTGCGGTGGTGCAGACACCTGTCCACGACCACCTGGTGTCATCACTTGTTGTGACGGTCCTAATAACAAGGTTAATTAACAATACTGGATTGATAATAAATCGATGAAAATCATAAAATGTTACATAAAAAGTACGTTTGAATAAAATTAAACCAAACTAACCTCCTACACCTCTAACAGGTCCTTGAAGACCAACGGGTACTCCACCAATCCCAGCTGGTATACCACGTCCAGCGGCTCGACCAATGCCTGGTCCGGGAGCTGCTCCAGGTATTGGAACTCTTGGCAAACCTTCTTCCGGAGGCGGTGGCCCTTCAACCGTTAACGATACGATACTTTCGCCCCTCAACAGGACAAAACCGAGAACTCTTTTCTCTTCCCGTTCGACTTTGGCATTTTTAGGCTTGATTTTCCGGAACTCCTCACAATCGCCCAAAATCATATTCATGTGCTTGTCGAAGGCTTTAAACGTACCTATGAAAGTACGGGAATCCTGCAGGGTTATTCGCACCCTGTAGTTGATGTGCTGTATCATTTTATTATTTTTGCCGATAGTCTGAAATGCGTCGTATTAATTAAATGCACGTTTTAATTGTTCAATTGTGACTTACCATCGTGAATCGGTTGAACAAAGCGACTAAGGCAAAATGAATAGATAAACGCAAACGAATTATAAACGTAAACGCCAAAACTGAGGTTATGTTTGATTGAGAAAGCCGCCGATAGGTGGCCGGAAATTATAAAGAGCGGGACAAATTGAAATAATTTATTTTAATAACTCACACAATACAATAAACCAATTCAACAAATTAACAATTTTAACGTAAAGAATATTTGTGTATTTAAAAAGAGTACAAAGACTAGATAAGACTAGAAATATATTGTTGTTGAACACATTTATTTAAAGGCGCGTCCACATTTTGACGATATTCTCGTTTGATTTTTATGAAGGTGTTTGCGTTATTACTGTTATTACTGTTATTAGATTATAAAAATGATTGTTGGACGTTTGTGGTATCAAATAATTTTTAAAATATATACGTAAAACTGTCAAATCATGATGCGCCAATGTAACGTTAAAGTATCGTTCACACATAATTAGTACAAAATACAATTCGTGTAATTCTCTAAACTTAAATCGCGTAATGTATATAAAAACGTTCGAAATTTATTTTAATGGCAATAATTGCACTGCGCGTGGCATTTAACGCCGTTTACGCCACATTTGCAACCACCAGACGTGTCGCCTTTTCCTGCCGGGCCCCATCTCGGACCTCTCGTCACCCAACATATTTCCGTCTTGCACATCGAACATCTCACCCAATCACAGCCCCATTTTTTCATTAAAATCACTTGACAAGCCGGACAGGTCAAGGCTTCGCCTTTGTTCACCATTTCGTCCAGCATTTCCCTTGTCCTTTTCGCATCCTCGTCCGTTTCGGATTCCGCATTCATCTTTTCTTGATACTGCTTGCAATTCATATCAGTATGAATGGCCTAAAAAGATAGATTTTTTTAAATTGTTTTAAATTGATCAAAATATACTAACCTGACAAGTAAGACAATTCATATTCCGACAAACGGGACACCTAAACTCATTAACATTGTCTTCGAAAATACACCATCCTTTGCAATCGGGAGTTTTACAATGAAAGGATTTTTCAGTTTTATTTTCGACTTGCGTCACCGATCTTGCCAAATACTGTTCATAAATCATAGGCGTCACCAGCGCTTTAATTTCACGATCTTGAAGAGCAATATCACATGAATATTGATCATCTCTGAATGGACATTTAATTTCAGCTTCGTCGGTAAACTCGACCGTATGGGCCAAACAAGTCTTGCAAAACTGATGGAGACATTCCCTGAGCGTAACACCTTGTCCAGGTTCGATGTCCATCATGCAAACGACGCATTCGAACCGTTCAGTATTTTCGACCAAATCCGCATTATCCAAGTCGACCAACTGTAAATAATGGTGATCGTTTCCCACTTTTACAGGATTTTTCAACATATCTTCGTCGTCTTTTTGTCGGATTGTTGCACAAACGGCGCATATGTTGCTGTTCGTCGGATTCAACAAAGTGCACATCCTGCATTCCCAGTCTTTAGTTTGAGGTTTTAGAGTATTGGAATCGTATACTTCGAAATCTTCTTCGCACGTTGTGGACTGTTTTGGAAAAGTAATTACTGTTACCGTTTCTTGGACCTTGTTCGATGGTAAGTCTACCGTTTTCGTCACGTTAATATGACTGGTCGTCGGTTGTGCCTTTGGAATTGGTTTACGTTCAGTCTTTTTGGCGATTTTCGTTTCTTTCACTTCTATTTCGATTTTTTCCATGTTGGACGTGGGTTTCATTTTGAAGTCGATGACTTTGACTTTATCGTCGTTTTTGACCGCCGGGTTTTCTTCTTTCTTTACGTTGATTTTCGAGCCTACAAAAACCAAATAATTATGTTTATTCAAGAACTTAATACGCAAACAATATTTTATTAAAACGTTGGAAGAAAGCTACTGGAACAATTTCTGACGAAGATGGGTTTTCGGAAGTTTTGAAAAGGATGGTGAAAAATCTTAACAATGTGATATGGAAGAAAGGAAATGTTGATAGCTATTGGTGAAATTGGTTCGAAAATTGTGTGTTAAAAAGGAAAAGCGGAATTAAGTTGATGAATACTGGTTGTGGCAAAAAATTTTCAAAGAAGAGCTAAATCACTAACGTTTTTTTAAATTAATTTTTAAATTAAATTTTGTCACGTCATACATTTAAACATTTATGAAAAATCCAGGAAACAATCTTTAAAGATCGACGAAGATTCTCCTTAATTTTATTATTTTTGTTCCATCTCTTTTTCCTTCTTCATTTCTTCTTGTTTTCCTCTCTACTTTTTTCTCATTTTTTTAATTTTCTTTCGTCGTCCCATTTTTTATTTTTACGTTTTTCTTATACATTTCCATTTTCTTCTTTCAATTTTCTCGCCTATTTTGTTCAAATGGCCGTGATCGTGAAAACAGACGAGATATCCATAGTTCGTTGTAGACCGATTTTTTTGGCATCGTGTTTTGTTTTCATAACATCATGGGTAATACACGCCGTATTTAAAGAGCTAGGCCGGAAACGGTACGTCGTGCTAAAATTATACGTCTGCAGATAATTTTTCGATTTTTCGAGCGGCCATTTATTTTATCTCGACGGAGAAGAAATTTGAAATTAGTTGTTAAATATCGAGGAAATTGTTTGTTCTCGTCGCAACAAATCTATCTCATTCACAACTCTGCCTTTTATATTTTCTTCTGTCATTTTCTTCATTTCCACGACTTCTTTACACAAACCATCTATAAACCAATGTGCAGTCAGAAAGAATCCGAGGTAAATTACTTTAGGTTTTAAAAGGCCAAGACTTGCAATTTTCTTCCAATTTTCTTGGATCTTTTTCACAAATGAAATGTTTCTTCCATTTTAACAAAGATATCGTGTAAGATGGAGGAAACGACAAACTGTTTAAACATTCCATCACTTTTCATTCATTTATTAATTTTCTTACCAATTCCCACTTTTCCTATTGATTACTTCGAAGAAGAAAAAAAACATGTAAAAAATATTCCTTTCTTAAAATTGCATCCGCATCAAATCATCACTTTTAGACGAAACTTAATCACATAACCATTCAAAATAAAACTCATTAACTCGTCTATTTTTACATTTTAATTTAACGAATTAACACGTATAGCATTCATTGCAGGCGTTCAGAAACGCATAAGCGTCGAGCTTTAAATCGTCTTACGTCCTCGTACAGATGTTTACACGCCCGAGTGATTTATAAATCGATGTTTACGAGCGTCGTAATCGTTCTATAAATACTACTCACCTTCTTTATTCGGAGCCACCAAATATAAAAAGACGGGGCATCCCCCAGACGTAATGTTGTGATCTTTCAAGGTCAGCTTGTCGTCCATGGCCAATTCCTTGCCCAAAATCCACCTTTGGACTCGTGTGGGAATTTCGAATTCTTTTTGGATCTGCGCTTTCAATTCGGCCACCGTTTGATTGGCGACCACTTGAATGGGAAACGGCCCCCTGTGAGAAAGTTTGTCTTCCACGAACATTTCCACCCTGCAAATTAATGAAATCAACAGTTTGAAATAAATTAAATTCTCCAGTGACTTGTGTAATTAAGTTTCAAGG
Source organism: Lethrus apterus (assembly GCA_018397195.1). Classification (NCBI taxonomy): domain Eukaryota; kingdom Metazoa; phylum Arthropoda; class Insecta; order Coleoptera; family Geotrupidae; genus Lethrus; species Lethrus apterus. Next base: position 2,395 of record JAFFZR010027782.1, on the reverse strand, counting down.
AGATTTTTTCGCACTGTCCCATTTTGAAATTGTGGCCATTTTTCGAAAAATTTCTCTGCAGAATAAATTTAGCGAAAATTTTAGGGCCTCTTTGCAATGAAATAAAATATTATCCTGCCCCGCCCACCATAAAGGGGGTCCTGAATCCGCCAACCTTTTCATGCAGAGTCCCCTTTTCAATTCAGATATAATTCTGTGGTTTGGTTCTAAAAGGGCCAAAGTCAATATTAGATATACCACTGAACTACATTTTTTCCGATCTTCATTACATAAAATGGCCAATGTCAAAGCATGTTAAGTAAATGTAGAATTCAAGTGACAAGGGCCAATGTATATGTTTTCACTAGACATTCACTAGACAACTTTGGACCCAATTTTCCCAGATTAGTGTTTTTTGACTTTGGCCCTTTTAGAACCAAGCCACAGAAATAATAATAATAATAAATTAGGTTTTCAAAAGATTTCGCGTTGGCTTCGCACTGATGAGTTTATCAAACAAAATCTCAATATATTTTTCTTTGTTTGGAAACCTTAAAGGCACTTATAGACGCACCGATTTGTCATCAGATCAATCTTCAAACGGATTGTTCAGATTTGAGACACACACATCCACACGTCAAATTTTGAAATCTGGCTATGGATCTGACGATAAATCGCACCGTCTATGTGGGCCTTTACCTGCGTGTGTTTAATATACTTTTATGAATTATGGATAATACGTTGAATTTTTTTAATATAAATGAAACTTCAATCGCTAATAATTTATATATTTTAATGGTTATTGGTTTAGCCATTAGGTAAGCAATGTCAAAATATCAAAATTTGAGGTTCAAATTTGTGTTGAGGATGTTGAAATTTTATTTTGAAGATTTGCAATTTTTCTGACTTTTAGTTGGCTTTCAGATCGACTATTCTGATTAGGTTTACGTTTCCCTAATTCTTGCAGCAACAATAAATTTCTTAGACTTATGAAAAAAGGAAAAAATTAAAGAGAAATGGGGAAAAAAAATTGAGTAATTTTTTTAAATTACATTTTTTTCAAATTTTTTGTCTCCTTTTTACCTCAACAGATCGAACTCAATTGGTTGTAAACACGATCGAATTAAGTTGAAACTATTCCAGTGTTTGCTGCAAGAATTATGGAAATCTCAGGAAAATCTAATCAGAATACTCGGACAGTCGGACATTGTAATCTTTGAAGCTGTTAAAGATTTGAACTTTAGGTCTTTACGTTCTGCCCTAAGTTTTTCAAAGAACAACTACAGGTTTTGTGACGACTATATTTTTTGTATTATCGTGTCTGTCATACACAAATAAATTTTTCAAATAAGGATATCGCCATACTTCAATAACCAGTTCGAATATCTAAGCACAGCTATGACAAGCGATGGTGAGGAAGAGAAGGAAATGGAAAGGCGGATTGTAAGGGGGGATAAGGCAATGGGAGCCCTGAACAATTTCATATAGTCCAAAGGGACAGGGCAGCCAAAATTAGAATGTACAGAACGGTAATCAGGCCTTCGGTGACGTACGACTGTCAGACTTAGGTGCCAACGAAAAACAACGAAGAGAAGTTAGAGCTATGGAAGAGGAAGTACATAGAAGAATTTTTGGAGGAACTAGAATGGAGGGCGGAAATTGGAAAATTGAAGGAGGAAGACTAATCAGGAACTGAAAGTATATGGCACGGTTGTTTGAAAAATTATCAGTGTTTATTTTTAAATTTCACAGAAGTAATAATTATGTTATTATTTGATCAAATGAACAATGTCCTTAATAGAAGAGGAAAAATTCTATATGCAAAATAATACAGTGGAAAAAATAAAATTACAAACATTAAAATGCAATTCCATAGTGCAATGCAATCCCAATATCGTAATTTATGGACATGTCTATTATTAAAGATATTGGTACGCAAATTTTCTGAATTCCATGGCGGATTTGCAAATTGCGAATATTCTTTTATTTTCAGTCGAGAATGAAGATTCCTGGCATATACAGGTGTTCAAAGCTATCGGCGCACTATCTTCGTTATTTTTGGGCTACAAGGTCGGTTAAATTAGCAAAGATGCAGTGATTTTTCCGCTGATTATAATTTTCCACACAAAAAAAAACAATTGCGCATCACATTTCAGAGCCAACTCCGATGATTAGATTTTTTTAAAAGGAACAGCCTGTATATTTATGTAGCAGTCGGTAGAAAATGAAATTTTTCACAAAATCTTCTTACTACTATATCCCAGAAATGAAAAACAAAAAAGCTACGACGATATTAATACAGGTCACCGCACATGGCATAACTTCGTTAGTAGAGAAGCTACGGCGTTGGTCAATAGATGAAAAGTGTAGATAAAACTACACAATTTTGATGTATTGACCAACACCGTAGCTTCTC
>JAFFZR010027781.1:0-18982 GCA_018397195.1 Lethrus apterus | reverse complement strand
AATAGACCAGTCCCTTAATTTATTTAGCAATTTACTACTACAACTTTTTCTACGGGGTGTTCACAATTTTCAGTACCATTATTAGCAAATTCAAACTGTAATATCGGGCTTATTTTAAATGGAACATCCTGTATTTTATAAGTTTATCGTGTAGCAAATTTAATTGTCTTTCAAACTGTGTTTCCCTATACCTAAATCTTTAAGTTTTGAAGTTATTTAGGTATTTTGGGAGCACCATCTAACTGCAACCACATTTTTCGTCTATTATTTGAAGGAATATTTCCTAAAAGTGCTCAAAACTATACGTACCTATCTAATTAAAAATTACAATGATAATTTATTACTACATAATCATTATTTACTTCATAAATGGCAAGTTAGTCATTATGTTTGATTAGATTTCAGTAATCACTGGAAATATTTTTATAAATGTTTCAAATAAAGTTACTACGGTCTCGATCAGAAATGCTTTCTGTGTATTTTAGTCATCGCACCATAAACATTGATTACATTAATTATAATTCAGCATACTGCATAAAACTCAATATTTTGTGCACTTTTAGGAAATATTCCTTTAAATATTAGACGAAAAATGTGGTTGCAGTTAGATGGTGCGCCCAAAATACCTAAATAACTTCAAAACTTAAAGATTTAGGTATAGGGAAACCTCATACAGTTTGAAAGACAATTAAATTTGCTGCACGATAAACTTATAAAATACAAGGTGTTCCATTTAAAATAAGCCCGATATTACAGTTTCAATTTGCTAATAATGGTACTGAAAATTCTGAACAGCCTGTAGAGCAAGTTGTAGTATGAGATTACTAAATAAATTAAGGGACTGGTCTATTACCTAGGTCTAAAAGCAAACTTGTCATAATTATTTTCGTTTTGGGGTAATATTTTTTTTTCGAAATCCCTACATTTTAAGAAAATTCGAAATAAGTCAGAACACTTAGTATTTAGGTATAGGGAACCCTTATGAAAGTCCGGTTTATTTTTTACGTACAATTCAAAAATGTGTTGAAATATAGGATGTTCCATAAGAAAAAGTATAACTTTGATATGCCACTCTTTTTTGGAGCTCCCTGTATATTTGAAAATATTTTTAAAATGTAGCCCTTATTGACTTACATAATCCACCTGCAACAGAAGTTGGAGAATATATGTCGTTTTGCCGTAAAACTCCGTGGCGTCGGTGGTGACTCACCCTGTAAAGATAGATATTAAATCTCTATCGAATGACATAAAAATATACAGGTTGTTCCATTTAAAGAAAACATGTATTACCCATTTAAAGATGCTTTTGTTAATATTCAATTTTCGTATAACAAAATAAAGATTTTTAATGTGAATTATTCAGCTTGAAGTATTGACATAAAGATGTCCAAGAATTATTGTAAAACAACTATCAACAATGGTTTCAATGCAACCATTGTTGATAGTTGTTCTAAGAGAACGGTGCAAATTTTTTTTTTTTTTCTTAAAAGCTAAATATCTGAGAAACCGTTGAGTATAGGATTCGTTAACCAAAATTACTTTAAATTTTACTGTAGAATTTAAAAACGCAATAATATACAGATTGTTCCATTTAAAATAACAAAGTTACATACTGTAAAAGCGAAACTGAACACTGTATGCATCAGAATATTTTTATAGTATGGACTCCCGAATAACTATTACTTAAAACATTTTTAGATAAAATGAACAGGTAAACCATGATCGATGTTTCACTGGTGTTTCACAGGCAGGGAATTTCTCAATAACTCGTAATCAGTGACAGATAGAAAAAAAAATTCTACAAATAGTTGTAGGATTATGATTAGTCTATCATTTAAAATTATTGGTATGTATAGAAGGTGTTTGGTAACTGTGATATAGACTTCAATATTGTTTTTTTAAATACAATACCTCCAATATTATTGTATATTTGAAAGTAACAATAAAATATGAACAAAAAAGATATAACATACTCTAGCCCTAAACTCGTTAATTTCAGAGATATTTTTGATTTTCTGAAAATTATGTCACTTATATTGTTTGAAAGAAGCGGTTGTATTTTAATTACCTTTTAGAATAAGTGAACGAAATCTTAGTACATACCTAATTACTCCTTCAGGTATGTTTACAGTTGTATTTTAATATACTGGGTGTTCGTTTCTAAAGCGCAAATTAAGTCAACTTGAATTGGGCATATCTCCAGTTTTGATTTGATATGCTCAGTAATACTGACGACCTCGTCTGTCTTTTGCAGGAGCCCCAGAAAGTTTCAGCGATTTTTGCAAAACTTCTTGCTTTTAATACCATGTAAGGCAAGAAAGGCCTTTTGTCACACAGGAACCTCCTTCGTCTTACCATCTTCTGCAACAAATCTAACTCTGTAGGCATAGGAACTTTCATGCAATTTTGCAATGTTTTTATTAATTACGCGTCGACGTTGCTGTACAGGAAGAACAGCTATCACACCACACAAATAAATTTTTATAAACCTATTTCTGGCCGCCAAAGGAACGTTATCAACAATTGTAACCTTCTGCAGTGACAATTTTCTGCAGTTACATGACTTTGTAGGTTAAGTTTTTGGTTCACATCTCTTAATCTTCCATACTTTTTTCTTTTTTTCCCTCGACTTCGACACAATAAGGTCTTTCATCTTCTGTTTTACTCTCCATTTTCAATGCACACTAACACAATAAACTGGCAATAACAACAATATAGGTATTATTAAGAGCTCGGTGGCCTAGTAGTAAGAAGGCCGGACTTTCAGTGTGAGAGTCGAGGGTTCGAGTTTCGCCTGGGTTGGAATTTTTCTCCTGGCGTGTCCGGTACCCCCTGAGTCAGCTTTCACTGTTGGCATAATTAACAGTGCTACATCCCTTACGGCGAGGATATGATAGTAACAAAGCCATAGAACACTTTACACACACAAATTAAATGGTGTCCCTGGAAATCATGACAAGCGCTGAGCTTATGAGGCGTTCGGGTCAGCACCATACACACACAAAAAAATTAACCACCAATGACACAACTATGACGCCGTAAAATACTAGTGCTCTGCTTGATAGTTGGACATTTCCCCTTATTGCCAAGTACCGCATGGACATCCCGCGTTCTTCCCCTGTACTGCATATGTTTCAATGCTTATAACTTTGACCTAACGCATTTTTTCCTAAATATGACTGGTCCACCGAGAAGATTAGTCCTTTGGCTATAGGATGGTGCAGAAATTTCAATTTCAATTTTTACTGACAAACCGCCTTCTTCCCCTGTACCCATCATATACGAAGGAATTCTGTAAGTTCGCCTGATTCAAAGTATTAATCAACCTTAATTAATTTAATTTAAATTTATCTTAAATAAGAAACAAAATAAATTATATTTAGTTTCGACCTAAAATTTAGATGATTAATTTAAATTTAAATAACCAACAATGGATAATGGGAGTTAATTTGGTGACCGAAACAAAAATGTATTTTCACAATACAAAATTTTTTTGATGAAGAATTATTTTCAGTTTGTTTTGTTGGTTTCCTGATATGGCAAAAAGGAAAAAAATGCTAAATTTTAAAACCAAAAAGAAAACGAATGCAAATATTGTTTTTGATGATGAACTCAAACAGGGTTTGAATGATTTAAATTTATCTTTTTTAGAATTCTAAACTGATTAAACATATGGTTGGTCTACGACCAGGTCGTGACGAAGTCCGTCTTGAAATGGAAATGAAAACCTTCGGCGGAAAACCGTTAAAAATCGTCCATAATTACGGTCACGGCGGAAGCGGAGTGACTCTATCCTATGGATGTGCAAATCACGCGATGGCGTTAGTGAAACAAGCGCTAAATTGCAAGCATTCAAGCAAACTCTGATAGAAATCTATAATGAATGAATAAAGACATTCTTCACTGATGACCTTTTTTTGTTTTTTAGGACAATTATCCGCGTCGTTGTTTTTTCGAGCAAGTAACTGTTTGCATATTTGAATAATGGCGACATGCCAGGTAATTTGTGACCGATTAACGAAAACTGTCAGAGTGAGACAATTTGAGACAGAGTCACGACATTTTGCAGCGCTTGAATTGGTGATAAACGTGGGCTTTTGACCAAAATAACAGTCAAGTAGCTCGACGTATTATGATCCGCTTTTGTTTTGTGTAAATAACATTAATTGAAAATTTTAAAAAGAAAGGCTCAAATCATAATGGTACAAACGAATCAGGTCAATAAAAAACACAATTTCAAATCAATGCGGGTGAACGTATAAATAAATCGTTCTTCATTAATTTTGCAAGTTCATGCACGATAATTTCGACGCGTGCTATTTAACTGTATGCAAATGCGACCCAGTATTAGACTCGGTTGTACCGCTAAATGTCATTTTAATGGAGAAAATGCTCCGTATTATGTTGATTAAAACGTCGAAGCGGAAATCCCGTAGAACTTTAAATTTGCTCAAGTGTTTATATATTGTATTTCAACGACAAATTAATCGAATACAACTATCGACTATTTAGTTCTAAAGTCTATAAATATCTCAAGATATGCGACCCTGTAATTTAAAATTACTAACGTCTTACGAGTTGTAGGTATAAAACAAAATCACAGAAAAAAATAATAAAATACCACGGACATTTCCATCCACTTCCAAAGAAACAACCTTGCTTTGGCTGGCCAGCAAAATTATAAAAAGTTAAAATGGTTAATCAGAAATTTGACTATATTTTTAGATATAATTCTAATTAAAGATACACATCTTAATGTTATTTCTATTTTCACTCCCATTTCAAATCATTCAATTACAGTTGAATTCTTAATTCTTAACAGCAATAGCTGGAGTATATAGAAGTCGTAACGTGGGACGCAATAGCGATTAGGAATTGTAAAATTTGATTCATTAATTAATGTTTAAAATTATTATTTCAAACCTTTGAACTAATTGATGAAACAAATTTATAGTAAACTATGCTTTTTAAAGAATGTTTCCATAGTGAATAAATAACAAACGTCAAATATATTTATTACCCGACGAAGATCACGAAACACATTTTTATATTTTCTTAATATTGTGTGTCGTAATAAATAAATTTTATTGCACAACTTGCGTTTTAATTGGTTGCACGCTCAAGAAAGGAAAAAAAACAGATTGAATTCTTAATTAAATTCATGGTAATTCAAACTATATTTAACCAATTAAGGTTTTCGTTTACATAAAATTTTTGTTTTATTTAGTAATCTTTTAATTCAAATTTAATTTTTAATTCGAGTTTTCTTCAGAAATTTCAATGCCTAATGGAATTTAAAGCGACACACGAAAGCAAATTATTAGTGTGCTTTTGAAGATAACTGTAAATTTATTCAATCTAACAAGTCCACTTTCAATTGAAATTCATCTTTACTTAACGTTTTTATAGACATTCTATATGCTAGCTAATTATATGGTAGTAAGCTCATTGTTATTTCAAGCGCGTGTGCACGGTTGGTTATGGTCGTAAAGATCTGAGCAAACACAATGCTTAACCTCCGGATCTTTCCCACATAAACAATAAGACTGATTTGGGACGTACAAAAAATAAGAGCAAACGATTAATATTCAACCTTCTAATTAAAATAACGGGGCGGTGACGTTTAACAAACAATTTGCCAAAAATACTTCATAATTAGAGCGTTTCGCTCGAATATACCCCCGAGTAATTATATATTTTTTCTTTTATTATAAACTCCTGTATAAAATTAACGCATCAGTAAAACTTCTCATTGTTATTTTTATTTTTGCAAAGTTTTAAATCTTAGTACTACGTGATATTCTTTAGTATAATTAGGTAAATGATTTTAACTAATGTTTGATAAATTAGAATGGTATTTTCGTGAAAAAAAAACATGAATAAATATCAGAAAGAAGCAATATTGTCAAATACATTGAAAATGGTGTCAATGACAATTAAAAAAAAAATTAATCTGATAGTAAATTCGTAGGAATTTGAATTCGGTACCGTGTAGATCTTCTTCTAACCGTTATCACTGGGCATGCTATTGATCAAGTTGTGAATGGTTTCCTGGGAAATATTCTCCTATTCGACAAGAACGATTTGTTCGAGTTCCTTAAGATTCATGGGAGCAGGTATGTGGTGTCAAACTGATCGTATTAGTGCATCCCATAGATGTTGTAGAAGCTAAACAACCATGAAGTATATAAGGTGAAGCAACAGACTACAACTTCAGACTTTAGAAATCTTCTGAAAAAGCTGACATCACGATCAGCGAAACGTGTAAACATTAAACCACGGCAATACCCAAAAGCTCTCTACTATGTGGCATTGGTCGCGAATAACAGTCCTTTTTCATCAACGGCAATTTAACGCCTGAAAGATATCTGCAACTTTTAGAACAATATATTGTTCTCCGGCTTAAAGAAATACTTTCAAACCGCGGCAATCGAAATATGCCAGCAGAATCAAGACGAGCACAGCCACATTGTGGGCGAATCGAACCTACTCCTTGTAGGTTCGATTTGTAATGGTCTGTTGATATACACTCGATTTTTTACACAGGAAAATATCAAGTGGGGCCAAATCAGGAGACCTAACTGGCCATTCAATTGTTTCGCTTTATCCATCCACTGGGAAATATTTCATCTAAATATTGGCGCACTTGACGCCCACAATGTGGCTGTACTCGTCTTGATTCTGCTGGCATATTTCGATTACCGCGGTTTGAAAGTATTTCTTTAAGCCGGAGAACAATATGTTGTTCTAAAAGTTGCAGATATCTTTCAGGCGTTAAATTGCCGTTGATGAAAAAGGACTGTTATTAGGAAAGGAAATTGTCAATATTTATTTATAAATTTTGTTCAACGTATTCATTATTGCTAAGTAAATGGACATCATTTTGAGCATCTTTTGTAGAATTCAAAATATCTCCAGTTTAAACTTTTTTTTTAAATTTTATTAAAATGTGTTCTGCTTCAGTGTTAATAATAAATAATAACTGTAAAAATTACAGTTATTATTTATTATTAACGCGGAGTTCGATCGATAAACTAAGCAATAACTACCAAAGTATTGTTAGTAGAGAAAAAAGTATTAAACAAAACATGTAAATAATGATCTCTTAGTTTGATAATAGATAAAAGTGAACGGATAGGGAGGTAAAGGCAAAAAACAGACGAAAAAGGTTTGTGAATTTCTAACGAAAAAACTCGATAAGTATTGGTGTTGGAAAAAAAAAGTTTCGAATAAAAAAGTTAGGAAATTCAATTTATAAGAGAAAATGTGTCTATAGTTTTTTGTGTGATTCGTTCTTGAGATATCGAATTAAACGCGTTACTCGCGATAGCGGCGCCACTGTCACTCGAGGAACCCTTCAAATCCGGCATTATGATCAGAATTCACCCCTCTAACAAATCATACTATCACCCAAATTACGTTATTTTATGTAGATTTATTCACCTATTGACTGGACTAATAGTTTTATACCTATATTATACAATGTGATCGAAAAAAAAATTAGTCGAAGTATGCCATGACAAAAATCGACATGTCTTTAGTTAAACCACTATTATTTCTTAATGTCAAATTGACGTTTGTCATAAATATTGTCTAAATAAATCAAAGCTTTTCTTTTAGAATCTTACTTTACCTACTTTACCGTGAATGGCGGCAATATTCTTACCTTGGCTGTTATGAAGAATTGATTTTTGACAAACGTCAATTTGACATTAAGAAATTAATAGTGGTTTAAGTATAGACATCATAGCTTACTTTGACTAATTTTTTTTTCGATCACACTGTATTACACGACTGATATTATGTAATTATACGCCGTGTATAGCGAACTTAACATTTCTGATTCTCTCACTTGCTTGCTCAACTTGCTTGTTGTAAATGAAACGCGCTATATAGATAGGATAAATGATTAAAAAACCTTTTCAACAAGCCCCCATATGATTACATTTAATATGAATAATTTCCATACATGCGGAAAAATGATAAATAATAAATATGTCGAGGCTTACATGATTTTTTTTTCTTTCCCTGTTCGAAGTTCTCGAAGAAATTAACTGGACTGAGAGGGAGCGATTTGGTTGCGGCCACGATCGCCTTATTAATTATGATAATTTCTAAACCTCTTTAATTTACTTCTTAAAAAATAATTTATTATTATTATTATTATACATGCGAACTCGTGTAATGTGTAATATACAGTTAACCCAGCCGTCTATTTGGTAACTGGGACGACTTTTTGATTGCCAATGAATCATCTGGTGCGATTTAATTGGTCAAACGGCTAGACCTCTTTACATAATAATTAATGCATAATTTTCATAATTTAATCCGAAAAATTAAAAGAAAAACTTCATATTAAAAGTTAAGTACCCGTTAGCGTAATTGCATAAAAAATGTTTCCGTTTATTGAATTTTTATACTGAAAAATGTTTTATAGAAAATTAACTTGATAAGATTGAAAATTGTTACAATATCCCGGAAACTAAAACAGGTAGACGGCTATAATTAATAGGAACCCGTCTGACATAAACTTTAATTAATCAATAAATTACTTATGTAATTGGATTTAGTGATAAAGTTTTATTTTAGTCAAAATAAATTCTTATGCCCAGTTGCACCAAGCCAAGGTAATTAATCTGTATTACTTTCTATAGAAACCATCGTCATGACTATTGTTATAATAATTGTTCCTATAGAAAATAATCAGGGATTAACTAATTTGCGTTGGTGCAACTCGGCCTGAGTTAATCCCTGATTATTTTCTATAGGAACAAATATTATAACAATAGTCATGACAATGGTTTTTATAGAAAGTAATACAGATTAATTAATCGTGGCTTGGTGCAACTGGGCATAAGATAAAATGTTCATATGTATATTAATTAGGAAAAAAAAATACTGTCTTTAACGAATAGCATGGTTAAGAAGGACTTAAAGACGGTTATAAGGGCTAAGCAAGAGGTAGAATAAGACAGGAAGCACATTCTCCGATATAAATGAAGCTAATAGTTAAGATTGCTAAGATTAAAAGAAGAATTAGAAAAATGCTGTAATCAATATTTCACGGTTAGCACCACCACCACCACAGTAAAAAAATGACTAGTATGGAAAATTGCGTCTATAAAATGAAAAACACAACTCACAAAAAGAAAGTTTTAAGAAATAACGCGATGGGGTTCGACAACAAAACAGGAAAAATTATAAAAGAACAAAGAATGAATAAATCCATCAGACGAATATGGTAAGGAGAGGAAAATATAGAATTTTAGTGAGAAGAAAAAAAAGAAAACGACAAAAGAAAGTTGGACGAAATGATGATTGAGGTCGTCGAAGAAGAGGTAATTGATAAGTCAATTGACAAATTGACGAAGTTAGAAAAGCGGAGGCGTTCAGTATAATAGAGGGAGAAGGACAGCGGGATAATATTAACGAAGAGAAGTCAAAAATCATTACAAAATACACCACGGAATGAAGCAATACCAAATCCACTCAAACAGCCCTCATAAAGCAAGACACCCTGCGTAGACACACGGAATGCTGGATGTCATTGCAGACAGGCAAGCGCCCCAGTCCAGAAACCTTGCCCGAAGCGACCAAAATTCTGCCTAGGGTAAAGCAGGCCCCACCTAAGGAAACTGGTAGGGCGTCGGACAGGTTATTGTCGACTGAATAAGCACCCACGCAGGTTGAAAATGAAACGCCAGATCAAGCGTCACCTCACCCGGTAAGGTTCTCAAGCTGATCGACACCGTCGGCTGGCTTGAGGACTAATGTGGAGCAGGGGACGCTCTGGAGGGATGGTAAAAAGAATCCAGAAGCAATAATAACTAACTAAACTCTAGTAGGAAACGAAATTCTGATTTGTAACTGTACTAAGAAAGATACTGAAGAAGCAGGAACAAAGAAGATGTTGTTTATAGGGCGGACTGCAAACTGATAACCGCATGCAAACATCGAAAAACTAGACTGAGCTCGTCTGAGAAGAAAATGTGTTTCGCACTGAAAAAAAATCATATATGCCCTATATACTCCAATCTGAACATATCATAATCAAACAAATTCCAAGGCTAGTAGAATGACAAGTGTCTTGGTTCTGAATTAGCAAAACACGAAAATCATAGAAAGCAAGAGAAAGGAGAAGAAATAAGGTAAGGGCAGCACCGTAAGGTGAGGAGGTGGATCAAATTATTGAATACATGTATGGATAATGTAGTCTACGAAGAGAACGAGAAATAAGTGTGTAGTTAATCGAGAAAAGCGAAGAAGGATTAATGAATATTTTATGAGAATATTTGGAGAAATATATGTTTCCAAGGGTGTGTTGAAGTACGGTATGGAAGTACGAAAAGGGAAAGAGAAGAATAGAACGTATATTGCAAGTATATCTAAAAATATTAGTCTTATCTTTTTATATGTATATCTTTTTATAACTTTATCGCATTCAATAGTTAGTTTGATTATTGTGATGCAAACACTAAGCTCAAGTGATCAAATTATGCATGAAATTTAAATTCATACAATCTAGAAAAAAATTCTCTTTGCGTTAAAAATGTGCTTCTCGGGTAACATGATCAAAGAAAAACTTAAAAAATGTTATGTACATCAAGTAAAAGGACATGTCACCGTAAGTGAGCGGAACCGAGTGTGCGACAATTTCCTGGTGAAGATAGTCACGATTAACCCCGTGACACGACAACGACGGAAATTCATTGTAAAACCACGATGTTAACGCTTTAGGATACAAAATGTTTACATATTTGATTATTACATTAAATTATTTGTATATAATAGTATCGATAATGTTGATGTATAAAAAAGTCAATAGTCATAAAGGAAAATAACGACACCAACATAAATAATAAATATGTATTTATTTTTGTTGGCTAATTTTTGATTCGTTTTCTTATTTTTTATTTTTTCTAAATTAATTTTTGTGAAAAAATGTCATATGTAAACTCGTAAAAGTCGTCGAAAAAAATTAGGATAAAGAGGGGGCTACATCAACTGTGCCCGCTCAATCCACAGTTCTACATTTCTAAATTGGAAAAGGTTTTCAGGAAAGGCCAAGATGGAAGAATGAGGTTGGGGAGGAAGAAGATAGGGTCACTGGCTTCGCAAATGAAGGGTATGCTGGGAAGACTGGGGAGATTTCTGGATAAACGAGGGTTGGAATTAAACACAAAAAAACGAAGGTGATGGTATTCAAGAAAATATAATAAATAAGAAAAGTGGTGAAGATGGTATGGAAAGGGGAGATTAAAGAGGAGGTGGAGGAATTGATGTACTTCGGCTGCATGTTTAAAGCGGGTTGAAGTTTCGAAGAGCACATTAAGTACATTTGTGCAAAAGAAGCAGAAGATATGCTAACTTTGTGGAGACGATAGTACTGTAATAGAGCTGCGTACGAAGCATAGCGATGTACGGAAATCTGGGGAGTCAAAATTGATGTAAAGGTGGAAAAGATGCAGCAGAGTATGGCTCCTGAAATTGGAGAATATATTGTGCTTCATAAGACAGGAACGTAAAAGATGGAGGTAGAACAGGCAAGAGAACAGTGAGAATAGAAAGTGAGAGGAGAATTGGACGAGGACGAGGAGAAGGTGGTGAGGAGGGCCGAGAGGAAAGAGGACTAAAATATTTTAAAGAGCGGAGTGGTCAGTAATGAACGTAGAAAGGAGGGCAAGCTAAGAAGGAGACGGATTAGGAATATTGATGAAGAGATTATAGGCGATGGATAGGCAGACAAAGTTCGAACAGATTCAGAAAGCGAATACGGACGGGAGAAGAAAGGGGAATGAGAAAAGCATAATAGCCAGATTTAGATGCTGTAACGAGGAGAACGGTAATAATATTGTATGCGGGAGGAAACAGGAGGTGTATACCCTGCGAAGAAGGAAAGGACGAATGGACCCATTGGAAAATAAAGAGGTGGACCGTCGGGGAGAAAGAGGAGGATAGAACGTGGTGGCGCTGTGTTACGTTTTTTTTTTATTTATTATTTCGAACTTCTTAAAAGGGGTGCCTTGGGCGATTTGATACGATACGTCCAAGGTTAGACATTAGGGTGCGAATGGAAAGGGAAGCGGGACGGATCGGTCACTCGTAGTTAGAACGTCGATGAGAGTGGTGCTTGCCAGAAATATTAAAAACAGAGTTCTTCTGCTAAGCAGGATTTTAATTTCTGGGGAGCAATTAATCAACTGACCATACTAGGTCTGGCGTTCTATAGTGCAAGTCAGTTGATACGCTTTGCGGATTTTGATACCACCCAGACGTTCTTCCATCGTATCTTCCCGTATGAGGTAGGCCTTATTTTTCTTTCTTTGTTGTTGTTGTTTTGTTTATTTTACATTGTGTTCAAGTACGTAAATTCATACACTAAATGTAGCGTTTATCATCCAAGGGTCCTGGGTTGAGTCTCAGATGAATGATTACGCATCGTGAGTGGGTCACCGCCCTTGTTAACGGCGTTGTGTATTACGCAGTTAGCATCGTCATCGCCGATCGTCTGGACTTCCGTTGCTCAATTTTGGGATTCGTCGCTTCGGACCTCAGTATTTATATCATATATTTATTTATTTATGGGAAATAATAGTTAGTTTTTTTTGCCAGTATTTATATTGTATATTTATTTTATTTATAGGAAATATTGCGTTTTGTAATTAAGTTAACTAGAGTTGTTTTGATTTGTTTGTTTTCATTTGTATTGTCATTCGCGGACCGGGGAAGATTGGCCAATTGTCTTACGGTGCGCATGATTGATTTTTTTTCCACAGAAATTATTATTAAACTTTGTTCTTATGATGTTGTTTTAATATTGTTGGAAGAAGCGGTTAATTACCCGGATTGAACCCGAGAACCTGAGAGCGGGAGTGCTCGCTTCAGCTGCATGAATGAAGTGAAAAGGGCGTAAAGTTATTAAGGCGGGTCAAGGACAAATTGGATCAGAGACAACGAAATTATAGAAGGCGACAAAGGCGGGAGAACTGCGTGTAATATACGCGTGTAAGTAAGGGAGTGTATTTTATGTATGCCAGTAAATGTTTTTTCTTTTAAAACCTAAATACAAAAACAACGCCAATGCTCCTACTTCTTGCACGTCCTTTTTAAAATCTCATCCATTCTGTTTATTTTATTTTATTCTAGTTGTCTTTTGTCAAAATACTTCTCCATCGTCTTTAAAATTCTTCTCGTCCCATCCTTGTGTACCACCGAAATTTTTATACAAATTAACGAAGAAGAAGCAGATCACGATGTTGCCATTTTTATTTAAATAAGGCTTGATATAAGACTTTCATAGAAAGATATTTTTGGTCTGATTATTTATTGAGAGTAGAAAAAACATCAGTTATGGGTAATATTCACAGAAGATTTCTATAATGTTTGGGCCACAGAAAGGTAGTATGTAGTATTTTTAAAGCCATTTAATTTAACATTTTGCTAGTAAAAACCCGATATTTAGGAAAACATGAAGAAGAATGAGAAGAGAAAATAAATATGCAAATTACTTGGAGTGTTTTAGTATAGTTTTAAGGAACACGAAATATGTGAGTAAAACGAAATAAAACAAGAGACAACGGCTATGAAAAAAGACAGAAGGAAATCTGAAGGAGACAAAAATAATGTGGAAAATTTTCTCAAAGAGCATTGCGATGCATAGAGCCGAAGTCTACGGAGTAAAAGGCAGAAAACTCGAAAAAGTGCAGCAGAAGGACTAAAGAGGGTGTTACAATTAAGAGGTCCACGAGACTGAGACGGAGAAAACTGAAAATGAAGGCGACCGCATATTATGAATTAAATAGGAGAAACAGGGGAACGAATTATTCTTGAAGAACTAATAAAGAAGACGGAGAAGGAATAAAAGCAGATTATAATTGTATTAAGAAGCATCAAGGTTGACAAAAGAATTAGAGAAGAAGGCAAATAAGATCTGAAATGATCCAGAAAGCCAAGTTCAAAATAAAAGAAAATTTGTGTGAATGGAAGGAAGTTGGAATACTTGGATAAAAACGTATGTGGGGAAGAGGAGCGCGTGACAGCAATAGGAATAGGAAAGGGTAGAGGTCGAACAAATATTGGATGTGAGAAGAGAAGATGGACTGTAGGAAGGTGGACCAAGGACGACAGGGACGCGCAGAGAATATGGAGAAAATGCATGAGCGGAACTAATATCACAATAACAGTGAAGGATAACACAGAGTTGTATTTGTGGAAGAATTCATGTTGTAAATATTTCATTAAATACATATTCAAATTTTCTTGTTAGACCTGTTCTGACGTACTACTATTAAAAATATTTCTGCATTTATACATTTTGTAAGGGTGCGTCGATAAGAGCGTTCATTTGGAATCGCCAAGCATAATAAATAATAACAAATAAAAACAAAATTCGTAACAAATTACTGCAATGGATGAGAAAAATTGCAACAGGTCCAATTTACTTTCTCATAAATATATTAATTTAAAAATTATATTGGGTAAATGTTAAAATTAAACTTGGAATTTCAACGCGCTTTTTACTGATTTTGATGGTTATCGCAATGCACGTCCGAGACCTTCACCAATGAAGTAAATATATTTGGGGGTCTAAAAATGGTCTAAATCCCCGTGAGCTTAACAGTAACCAGTTCGCTTCTACTTTGTCGCAAAGAGTAGCGGGGCAAAAACGTAGTTCGTGTTGCGGAACAGTCTCGTTTCAGTTCATCCGCAAGAAGTTGAGACGAACGGCTTGACTCACTTCCGAGTGCTACCACCATTGGCGAGTACAATACTTCGGTCCTCGCGCGAAGTGTGAAAAATATTTACTCTCGGGTGATATTTTAACGAAAAATGTGCGGTAGAAGATTTAGGATTGTTGTCTTAGTGTTCATATTTTTGCAAATGGTAAGGATATTTTTCTTAATCTATTATATCTGACAAATTTTTAGCAAAGCTTTATCAGAATTATTGTCACAATTTAACTGAAATATTTTAATAATTTAAAATCAGTAATTAAACAATCGAAAATCACAAGCTTTCAAACAAAATATTTAAATAAATCTTCCGCTTCCTTCTTCATTGAAATATTTTGGATTTCCAACTCGAATTGTATTCTAATATATTGTCGACATTTTGTCCACTTTCGTATAGGACATCTTTAGTGTTTGTGTGACTACACTATCACAGAAAACGAAAACGAAAGCAACATTACGAAAGTGAACAAAATGATAACAGTACAGAATGTTGCAGGAAAATAAGTTTATAATTATAATAAATGATAGGCAATATAAGCTGTTTAATATCGTTACAAAACCATTAAGATTTGTTTATAAATATGAATGTTTATGTTCTAACTTTTAATTAATTAATTAAATGAGAATACTATCCAGAAAACAAGATATTTTATTAAACAGATTTCTAAAATCTATCTTACGCTATATTATGGACTGAAAGTTCGTTTGGATTGGCTTCTAATTGCTTATATTTATTCTGATCAGTCGTGTATAGCAAAAAGTCTGGCTATAATATGCTCCCCTGTAGGATGCCCAGTTTGAAAGGAAGATTTACTGTGGTTTCTGTCTATCTAGGAGATAGCTTGTTAAATTATAGTTTCGAAAACTAATAAAAGCGTGTTGCAAATTAATTTTAAGTTTTAAGAGTAAGGCCTCAACTCGTGTATATTTATTTTGTTTTGATTTTTTTTTTTTTTGATTTGTTTCTTTTCGACAGAAAATTTTTGAATTATAATAGCATAATAAATATGTATCATAATAATAATAATATGCAATCTAACCAAAATGGATTATAAATAAATTTAAAAGAAAAAAATTTTACGTCGACGTTTACACTGAAAACTTCCCAGTTACCAATTTTTAAGTACAATTATTACATTACATTGTGTCTCACTTTAGACAGCACCACACTATCATTTTTTTATATATTATCTATTTAAAAAATTTCTTTTTTCTGATTATACCCCTCACTAAATTATACTTTTAAGATATGTTACTTCCCCTTCACGGTAAAATGCTAGTCTACTACGATTTAAAATAAACAGCAACAAGAAGTCGTATTAGGGATTTTTTATCAAAAAATCTTGTAAATAAAAGTTGTTCAGAATCGTTCAAATAAGCTAAATCCTAAGTCAGAAACAATGAATTGCTAATCTAACCACATGCCATTTATCAAACTGTTTGCAATTAATTAAAATCGTTAAAAATAAGATAACATGGCTGCAAATTTACCTTTGCCTGATAAAGTTGAGACAATAAAATTAGTGGGTGATAATGTTCGTTCAACACGAGAAGCTGCCTGTGAATTTAATATCAGACATCCAGGCTGGCCTCCCGTTTCACATACGACTGTGCTAAGAATTATTTAACAATTTATTTAATCGTACTGGAAATGTGACAAATCAATTACAAGGAATCAAAA
Organism: Lethrus apterus; assembly: GCA_018397195.1. NCBI lineage: Eukaryota > Metazoa > Arthropoda > Insecta > Coleoptera > Geotrupidae > Lethrus > Lethrus apterus. The sequence continues at coordinate 2,569 of JAFFZR010027781.1, read as the reverse complement.
TCATCCTGAAGATGAGGTTATTTTGAATTATATCACTGAGAATCCTACATCCAGTCTAAGAACTACGTTCTTCGTTTTAAACTACTCCAAAGATAAAATTTGGAGGTGTCCTCGTAGACATAAGAAAATTCCTTTGAAGCCGAAATTTATGCATACGTTGAAGAAGGGAATCTTGAAAAGCGTTTGGAATATTGTTTGTGGGGCCAAGTTAATTTTTTAAATGATCAGAGTTTCTTAAAGAAAATCTTCTTTACTGATGAGGCTACATTTACCACCAACGGAATAGCAAAATTGTAAAAAAAATAACGTTTGGTGTGAAATTCTAAACAATAGGAACAAATTTAAATGCTCCGCGCTTTTTAAATAACGCTTTATGGGATGCTTTACATGATCTTCCAGTTGAAGTACGGCAGGAAATGTACTATCAATTAGACATAAGCAGTTGTGGTTAGGGAATGGTTAAATGAGAATTTTCCGGGAAGTTGGATAGGTCGTAACAGTCCCCTAATCGAATGGTCACCTAGATCTGCCAATATCACACCATTAGATTTGTATTTATGTGGAATTATTAAAAATAAGGTGTATAAAACTAGACCAATAAATTTTCAATAACTTATTGACAAAATAACTCAAGCCTGCTAAGACATAAGTCGAGAAGAACTGGGAAAGGTAGTCGGAAACAATTTTTTTTTTTTTTTTAATTTTTTGACCTGACTTGACTTTGACTTCTTCAATTTTGCTGTTTATTTTAAATCGTAGTAGACTAGCATTTTACCGTGAAGGGAAAGTAACATACCCTAAAAGTACAATTTAGTGAGGGGTATAATCAGAAAAAAAGATATTTGTTAAATCGATAATATACAGGTTGTCCAGGGATGGTGTTACGAAGGGGAAAAACATTTTTAATATGCATTTTACAGAAAAATGTTTCTTTACAAAAAATTCTGCTTTCCTCAAAACCCCGAAAAACATATTTGGATTTGACTACAGACATACAGGTACTTATAAATTCTTGATTATTGCGGCTGGTACCTTTTTTTTGCAACTAAACAACAATCAGTTTTTGTAATAAACAACTTAATAAGTACTATTGGCTATTTTATGTTTATGAAAAATACCACTTGGTTGATATGTTTTACTGACAACATAATATCGTCGTCAATTTCCAGGAAAATGGATTGGCACAAATGGCCCAGTTGACTGACCTGCTAGTTCACCTGATATTACACCAATGGATTTCTTTTTGTGGGGAGTGTTAAGTGTTTGCTCATGATGAAGTCCAAAATTTAGATCAATTAAAACAAGCAATCAGGGTTGCGGTGAATGAGATTAATGTGCCTGCTACGATACACAAAGTTTACAATGAATTTAATAAAAGAGCTGAAAAATGTATACAAGTTGGAAGCAGCTATATTGAATAGTGGTTGTTAGATCTGTTTTAAGTCAACAATTAATACTTATTTCCTTGTCTATTATAAAAACTGATTGTTGTTTAGTTGAAAAATGAAAGTATCCGCTGCAATAATATTGAATTTATAAGTAAGTGTATGCCTGTAGTCAAATTCAAATATGTTTTTCTACGTTTTGAGGAGAGCAGAATTTTTTATAAAGAATACCTTTTTTTGTAAAACGCATACTACAAAAAAATTTCCCTTTGTAACCCCATCCTTGGACACCCAGTTATACGGAGTGTTTCGTTTGCGTGCAACCACGAACAACTTTAAAATTTTAAATGGAACATCCTATATATTATTACAGCTGACAGTCATCGGCAAAACGCAAATAGTTCAATAACGAAATACAGCAAGATGAAATTTTATGCAACGCTAGAGAGATCTTTAGTGATAATAGTAAAAGCATTTAAAAATTCGATATGAAATTCTTTTTTTGAAACAATTGAAATGCGGAAAACTTAATTTTTTTAAATGGAAGCGCTATATTTTTATGGTTTAGTCGAAAGCAAAATTTAATTGTCTATTAATTTGAATAAGCCACATATTATGTAGTTAAAATTAATAATTTTCGATATATTGATGTATTTCCTAATAATATTATGAAACTTTGAAATGTGAAGCTTGGTATATCTTCTTATTTACAGCATATTCTATTTATTAGTTCATAGTTTATCAGCTTTGTTTGAAAAACATTTAAAAATTACTTTTATGGTTCTCAGGAGGGATGACAATGTACGAAAATTAAAAAATACATCAATATTCCGAAAATTATTAATTTTAACTACATATGTGGTTTATTCAAATTAATAGACAACTAAATTTTGCTTTCGACTAATGCATAAAAATATAGCGCTTATATTTAAAAAAAAATATGTTTTCCGCATTTCAATTGTTTCAAAAAGAAGAAGATTTGTTAAGTATGTTGTATTACATATCGAATTTCTAATGCTTTTACTATTATCACTAAAGATCCCTCTAGCGTTGCATAAAATTGCATGCTCTTGCTGTATTTCGTTATTGAACTATAGGCGTTTTGCCGAAGACCGTCGGCTGTCAAAATTTTTGAATAAATGCAAATATCTTAAAAATGAATAGACATAGACAAATATTATCTT
>JAFFZR010027780.1:0-19023 GCA_018397195.1 Lethrus apterus | reverse complement strand
TACATCTAACCAAAATTATATATTTATAAGTTAGCTATATTATTATCAAAAAGGGAATTATGTATTATTTATAATTTTACATAATTTCAATTGTCCATTGTTGAGTTACTATTGAAATAATTTATTATATTTGAAATGATTTTAAATTACTTTTACATTAATAATTTAATAATATACTAAATTGTTTTAGAATTAAACTTCATAATGGTCGAAATACTCGACTAGGTTTTTTCCACGTTTTTCCTAGTCTTACAGCAATAACTGGAGTATATAGAAGTCGTAACGTGGGACGCAATAGGGATTAGGAATTGTAAAATTTGTTTCATTAATTAATGTTTAAAATTATTATTTCAAACTTTTGAACTAATTGATGAAAAAAATTTATAGTAAACTATGTTTTTTAAAAAATGTTTCCATAGTAAATAAATAACAAACGTCAAATATATTTATTACCCGAAGAAGATTGCGAAACACATCTTTATATTTTTTAATATTGTGTCGTAATAAATATATTTTATTACACAACTTGCGTTTTAATTGGTTGCACGCTCAAGAAAAGAAAAAAAAAAAAGATAAGTTTATTATATTTGGTGTGTTGTAATAAATATATTTTATTGCACAACTCGAGTTTCAATTTGGTTGCACGCTCAAGAAAAAGAAAAAGATAAATACAAAAGTCACTAAAATCTCTAGATAATAATTATTTATGGCAAAATAAAATCAAAACTGAATAATTAATAAAATTTGTTTTTTTTTTTTAATTAAAGATTAAATCGACAACCACCAACGAAAATCAAAAAGAAAACTATAAGTTAAACTAAAATTGACACTTAACAGCTAGGTTGGGGATTTTTTTCTTGCCAACCTAAATTTTTCGCCATTGATTTAAACTAAATAAAGTTCCAAATTGTCCTCGTCAGTCATCCACTACTATGAACGACTTACCGTGAAAATGTACATTACAATCAAAACATCTTTAAAACCAAACAGTCGTTCAAGTTCCATCGTATAGTATGTAAGTACGAGTTGTTCTTGGAAACGTCGACGTTTTCTACAGAACAAGATTTTTGAACAACGCGGACGATACGTTGAATGTTGAAAGGCGCTTATTGGATCTCGGTAAGTGAACGACAATCCCTCGGGTGATCATTAAATGGGTATTACCCACCCTGTTGACGTACCCCCGGCCGCCACACGACAAATTAATTATGTCGGCGAATTCAGTCTACTAATTGTGTCTACCAGCTGATAGAATATGCACGGCATCCGCCCGAAATCATCACGCATATTCAGCGAAGCCGTATCACATAAATTAACCGACGGCAATGTCGTATTAATATTAATACGTTCACGCCTACCCCCCTCGCCCAACCATTGAAGTTGCGTTTCTTCCAGCGTTTGCGGGCGACGTCGCATTGAAATCTTTAATCGAGTTAGTCGTGTTTCTAATTGGCAGATGTTAAGACCTTAGTCGGGCGTCTTACATAATAATTTAGTTCATTAAGTTGGTGAACTTGCCCTAATTGATGTTTAAGAACTTGTACATCCCACGCGAAAATTCATCTCGCGCTGGGCAACAAAACGTTACACAAGTTTGTCGGAGGAAAGGGCGGTCGATCGGTCCAATTCAGATAAAACTTATTACAACACAAAATAAACAAAAATTTTGATTGTTTATTAAAGTCAATGCCTAATTTGCATACCGCGCGTACAAGGAATAAAACGACAGGTACATTGCGTAAAATCGCACTATAAACTTTAGTTTCGGACTGCTAGCCCTCATCAGCACAAACGCTTCCGCGGGTGATCATTCCTAGTAGGAAGGCATTACACCACCTTTCAGTCCAACATTTGCAAAAAGCGGCACATAAAGTTATCACTCTGTAGAATGTGTTTATAAAAGAATGTTGGTCAAGTTGGCTTTGAAATTTGCCGCCTCCGTCGATACGAATTTATAAGTGACATGTATATTAAAAACGTCAATTTACAATTCTTACATTCTTTTTACGTAACCTTAAAAAAATATGGACGAATTAATTTCACACTAAAGGGTTGTTTTTATTTATTTATAGCCTTTATTTCAACATGAATTAAGTTAAATAAAAATGAAAACATTTATTAAAATAGTTACCAGTTTTGCAGAAAACTGCAAATATCACTGTAAATTTGACAATTGAATGTCAGCAATGTCAATTTGATATGCTTACTAGACAAGAAAAAAGCAGCAAACAACCAATATACTGTAGCATTACTTTGTCAATTTTCAGAACGTATCATTTAGAATCATTCTGTATAAACCAGACTTGCTATACATTCCTTTTTCTGCATCATTTTTGACACTTTCTGCACATACTGATATTATCAGAAACGCATTTAAATGTGTGGAATTTACGTACGACCCATTTTTTCGGTACATAACTAAGATCTAAAACAGCCTGTATAAATAATTTTAAAAAATGAAAAAGAACAGGACGTTGCTGTCGTTCCGATTCTTGTAGATCTCTGCATTCAATCCTGATGTTGTACTTTGTGTTACAAAAGGCTGCCGTAAGATGGACACATTTTTCATTCTTATCTACCATCTTAAATCGGATATTTTAAATTATTTACGCTATTTGTCAAATTATAATTGGTACTTTATTTTATTACGTCGAGAGTAATACGTAAACGTCTTTCAAACTTTCAATTTAAGTAATCAACGAAAATGTTTTTAAGTATCGGACATCGAACATTTTGTTTCGTCATCAACGTTATTTTCAAACCACCTGTTATTCCCATTCTATCTTTGTCCTTTTAACATTTCATTCAGGTTCCCTACTCTCTTATCCCATCATTCCCTTCTTGCTTAGCCTTTTTTTCTCTTTCGTCCAATTTGACTTATCCTCTTACAGTCTTTCATAAATATATTTTTTTATTACACATATGTATAAGTAAATATTACTTTGAAATTTTGAATAAATTTTTAACACATTTAATATTATAAAATAATGTTTTCCAGATGCACCGGTGGATTTCTCCGGTCGTACAGATTTAAAAGCATCAATGGACAGTTACGCCGGGCCTTCGCCGAGTTCCCATTCAAGAGACACCGACCTAAGCGATTGTGATAGCGACATAGACATAGTCGGCGATGCGAAATCCACGTCCTATTCATACAAAGGCGCATAACTTAACACCGATCGATCGACTTGTACAATACGTTCAGGTTATTTTACCAAGTAGTTTTTGTTTCATCATCGCCGTCGTGCACGCCATAGGAAAATTGCGAAACGAACAGGGTAACGGAAATTGTAAATTTTAGGATAAATTAAAAACTTAAGATAAAAAAAGGTCGTTTTATTTTCGTACAAACTTCAGATCACGTCGGGACTTATTGCTACGTTTAGTAAAATGTGCGTAAAATAGAGAGTGAATAAATATCATTACAGATCTAAAAATTTAAAAACAATGTATAAAAATACAACCCTAAAAGCAGCCTAGTTATCATACATTCGGAATGTCGTCGCAGCCACATTCTCTAAAAAAGTATTTACAATTAGATACAAGATGATTTTCTAGATGAGTAAAATATAAACGGAGAGTGCAATACTTAATACTATTGAATGTTTAAGTTGCCTTCAACAAACACTCTCCCAAATTAGTCAACAGTAATGTTAGGCGTGGACGTTTCTGGAAATATTAGAAGTTAACGCCATGGTTAATTTTAAAATATAAGTAATATAACTCACCGATATATTGAGAACAACAATGTAACTAATAATATCACTACGCTGGATGACAAGCCGGTTACGCCTGCATAACGGCCTTGATCACAAGCAGGAGGACACACGGGAATGACAGTTTCTACACATCGACAAAAAACAATTATCTAAACAAATCATATGAATTAAATACCCACCAAAAAGTTCGACGACTCTTTCGTTAGTGCCAAGTTTGTTAGCTGCCTGACAGGTGTACAGACCATATTGACGTTTCTCTATCGTAATCACGCGGATTGTGCTGTCGGTGAATTCGTCAGCCGTACCGAAATGTGAAATACTACAAATATTAAAATAACAATTACAATCGATTAATATGGGAGAAACTTCTCAAAATTCTCACCTATAATGTTGATTTGTGGCCAACTGAACACCATCTTTCAACCATTTGATCGCCGGTAACGGGTATGCTTCTATATGACACTCCAAATCCATATCGTACTGTAAAGCCTGCCCAACACGCGGTCTCGGTATTGTAACAACAGGCGAAAACTCAACTTCCAAAGCAATGTTACGCCTCGTACCTCGTCCTACCCCATTATCAGCAACACAATAATAAGTACCACGATCTTCCTTTCGTACACTCTTTATTTTTAAGATGTTGCCACGATAGATCGAGCCACCCGTTGGTAAAATTGCGTTGTTTTCTCGTCGCCACGAGATTTTGGGCAGGGGATAACCACCGGCGTAACATTCCATTTGAACGGCTGAAATTTTAATTTTTGCGAATTTAATCAACATTTCTCGGGATGATTTCTAAAAATGTATATAACTCACATTGTCCTTGTGAAACGACAAGAGATCTCGTAGAATTATCGGATATTATCGGAGGCCTCTTGATTGACAACAAGACTTCGGCACTTATCTTATTGTTTACAGATAGAAGAACTTCACAAACATATATTCCGGCATCTGTTTCCTGCAGATCCTTAATTTGTAATGTGTACGTCGCACTTTCCTACACCAAAATCTGCATTAATCAATCACATTCACGTTGAAAACTAAAGTTACCTTATCGTGACGGACAGCGAACCTTGAATCGTGAAGAATCAGAGTACTTTGTGATGATATCGTGGTCGACTGGAATTTGTCTTTTTTTATCCATAATACTGGATAACCCTCTTGATATTGCACCGAACAGTCTAAATCGACGGTACCGCTAATGTCTTTAATTTGTTCTTGCGATATGTAGGATATCGTTGGTGATCTCAAGGCATTCGCTATGAAATTTTAAATAGGTTACTGGGTTAACAATTTATTGCTTAAAAGGTAAAATGTAAATTTCGAGTTTTAATAAATTGTATACTTACAATGCTTGAAGAAAATCAAGAAAACAATAAACACCGACGCCATATTCACCAAAATATGTTTAAAAACACCACACCTTTTCAACCCTAAGGCTACGTTCAGTAATGCGTACATATGAGACACAGCACCATTGAGTTTGTAAGCGTAGAGAAATGTGAAAAATCAAAAAATTTGTATACGAAAAGTGTATCAATTTCGGATTCTGGACCTCGTCAGTAGTTAATAAAAAACCGTAATTCAAAACCAATGAAATCCGTTGAAAAAAAAATATTGAAGTGTTTTTCGTTTCAATAAACATGAGAAAATATCAAGAAATATATAAAAAAATCTTTTTACGGTAAATATCAAATTTGTGCACTCACAATTTTAAATATCAATGGATCTGATTAGTTATTGGGCACGTTCCAAAATAACATGATTGTATTTTTAAATTATTCTGTTATTCATTATTAATTAAGACTAAAAGGGATGGTTGATGACTAATTAGGTAGATAGTAATTAACATATTTAAATTAATTTATAAATATTCACGTTTAATTTTTAAATTTTCAGTTTGTTTTTTGTAATTGTATATCTTGGTTGCAAGTTGCAACTTCATTCCAGCCAGGAGAGCGTTATGAACAGGAAAATTGAAAATACTTAATTACACAAAATGAATAAGTTGAGCTTTTAGATTAACATTAATACAAATCGCCAATTTTAGGTTGCACAATTTCTGTAAATGTGTAATACTTGAGGCAGAGAAAAAGAAGTTAGGTTATGTATTAGTAAAGTATATAAATATTACTTCATTTTCACAAAATGAGCGATAACGACGATAAACGCAAACATGATAGCGACTCGGACACCGATTTTGTCGGTCCGTCTTTATCCGAAGCTTCCCAGCCCAAAAAACGTAAAGTACTGCCCTATGAAAACCTCTACTTGAGCAACCTGCCGTGCGCCGATTCGTACGAAAAAAGCTTCATGCATCGAGACGTGATAACTCACACCCTCGTCACGTCTACAGATTTCGTCGTGACCGCCAGCTGCGACGGACACATCAAATTTTGGAAGAAAGTCGAGATGAGCATCGAATTTGTCAAACATTTTCGCAGCCACCTTGGGCCGGTAGTCTCGCTTTCGAGCAACGCCGAAGGTTCGTTGTTGTGTTCGGCGTCGTCGGATAAGTCGCTCAAGATATTCGATGTCATCAATTTCGACATGATAAACATGATGAGACTGGACTATGTACCGGGACACGTGGAATTTATACACACACCCGGAGATGCCATACATAGTTTAGCCGTCACCGACTCAAGCTCAAATAAAATTAACATTTACGACAGTAGAGGTACGAATGTACCGCTTAAGGTCTTGGATTGTATACACAAGACACATGTTACTCTTATTAAATATAATTCACGTTACGACACGTGCATTTCAGTGGATAAAACAGGATTATTAGGTATGTCAACACCGATATAAACCGTCATTTTAATTGTTAAAATTTTTAGAATACTGGACTGGATTAAAAAATGACTTTTCGTTCCCGAAAGCGGTGCATTTTAAATCGAAATTAGATACAGACTTGTACGACTTTGCGAAAAATAAAACGTTGCCGACGGGGCTCGCATTCACCGTCGACGGCAGAAGATTCGCCACGATTTCCAATGACAGACGTGTGCGAGTGTTCAATTTTTTAACCGGTAAGCTTATGCGCGTCCTGGACGAAACCCTACCGAGATTCACCGAACTACAGCAGGCAACCCAACAACTTCCCAACATGGAATTCGGTCGACGAATGGCTGTAGAACGCGATCTTGAAAAATCCGACTCCTACTCTTTATCGAATATACAATTCGACAGCACTGGTTACTTTTTAATGTACCCGACGTTGCTCGGCGTCAAATTGGTGAATATACACACAAATCGTTGTGTGAGAATCATCGGTAAGAACGAGAACCTGCGGCTTTTGAACATAGCGCTGTATCAAGGGTCGGCGAAAAAGAACAAGGCGGCCGTCACGGTGGAAATCGAAGCGTCGCATAACCCAACGCTGGACGCCATCAGACCCGATCCGACCTTGATATGTACGGCTTATAAAAAATCACGGTTTTATTTGTTCAGTCGTAGGGAGCCGGAAGACCCGCAGAATAACGGTCAAGACCGGGATGTTTTCAACGAGAAACCTTCAAAAGAAGACACGTTCGCGGCAACCGACAGCCCTGCGACTCAAAGATTGTACGAAAATGCGATCATACACACGGTGTTCGGTGATATACACTGCAAGTTATTTGTGAAGGATACCCCGAAGTCGGTGGAGAATTTCTGCGTGCACAGCAAGAACGGATATTACAATGGACATATTTTCCATAGAGTTATTAAAGGATTTATGATACAGACGGGTGATCCTTCAGGGAATGGAACCGGCGGGGAGAGTATATGGGGTGGCGAGTTTGAAGATGAAATTAGGCCGCATCTGAGGCACGACAGGCCGTACACTTTGTCTATGGCCAATGCGGGGCCGAATACCAACGGTAGTCAATTTTTCATCACGTTGACTCCGACTCCCTGGTTAGACAATAAGCACACGGTGTTCGGGAGAGTTGTTAAAGGCATGGAAGTTGTGCAAAATATCAGTAACGTTAAGACTAACACGAAAACGGATAAGCCATATGATGACATCAGGATTATATCTGTTACTGTTAAGTGAATTTTGTTAGTAAAAGAATGTGCAAACAAAATATCAAATAAAATAGTTTGTTCTTTAAAAATTAATTCTGTCAGAAATAATTTATAAATTCAAATAAATATGAATACTCCATTTAAATATGCAAATAAAACAAACAAAAACTATAGGGAGCCTAAAAAAAAATGAAGGAGGGAGTAGGTTCTAGGTTATAGGATGATTTTCCCGCCCACGTTTTATTTGTAATAAAATGGCGGAAAATTATATCAATTGAATACAAAAAACCCCCAATCTATTTCGAATTCGTATATTCCGAACTGAATAAAACAAAAGACAATAGCTTATCAACTGTGATAACAAATGAGGCAATGCATTTTATGTATTTTTCCGAGCGCCGATCTCAACTGTTCAACGAGTTGCCTATCTCCAAAATGGCGTCTAGCAGGTGTTGTTCGCCCGACGACGATGGCTACAAAAGATTCACCGGAGACACGCATAACGTATCGTACGGTTCAAACGGCACAAGTGAGTGTAACAATTAACAAGTTCCGTGTTATCTTATCATTTCGCGATTCGTGTAAATAAACGCGGTGGGTACTCGCGAATGTGGTCCTTACAGCCTTCCACACTAGCGCCATATAAAAAAATCGAAACGCGCATTTTACGGACAATTGTCGTAATTATTATGTTTGTCGGGTAAACGTTTCTAAATGCATTGAAATTCGGATTTCGGTGATGAAAGTAGAGTGCGATGTCGCAGATGAGTAAGTAGAATCGTATGCGTATGCGTATGCGTATGCGTATGTTTTCTATGTTGAAATTTTTAAAATGCTAAAAAGTAACTGGTCCGATTTTTAAAATCTATTTGAGAAAAACCAAAAGAACGGCGGTTGGAAACATTTCAAACTTACAGCTAATTGGAAAGTGAAAGTTTTTATGTGTTATTGATTTTTTTATGGCTTGAATAGCTAGGGTGTAAAGCTGTTTATTAAAAAGTAAATTAACTGTATTTATATTTTTTGTTATTGATAACTTAATTAGCTAGCTAGCAAGACATTTCTTTAATTGAAAATGTTAAATACCAAGGTTACAAGCAATTTGTAAGAGAAAATTACCAAGAGCAGAATAAATTTAATAAAATAGTTATATTCAATAAATATTTAATTCAATACGACTTTGCTCATTGGTATGGCCGTACTATTTTGTATCTAGACCTAGTAATTTTTTATTGTAAAGTTGGTACAAACGTGCTTTGAAATTCAGAGATGAAGCAGTGGCGTAACAGTGGACAGATTTTAAAAATCGTAGGTAACGAATTTTTTTGTAATTGAAAAGCAAAACAAGGCAATCGTCAGCGTCGCCAACTTACTGGCATTTAAATTTTCATAAAAATACTACTATTTCGTAGATGTTTGTAAATGACGTGTGTAACTATACCTAAAAAACGTTACATTTGGCATCGTTAGTTTAATAATGAAGAACGTGCAATTTTCGCATCGCCTTTCAGATGAATTGTTTTGTGTGTAGATCCCGTGGACGAGATGGGCAGTCGATCAAGTTTGAGCAGAGATGTAGAAGGGGCCGATCATTGGGATATGAACTATCACGAAGCGGCCATATTTTTAGAGGTAATTGGGTAGATATGACTTTCATAAAAAAAATTCTAAATTCTTTTTCGTTTTGGTGTATTCGAATATTAAAAAATATGCAATTTATTCTTGGCCACGCAATTTTTTAAAGGGTATAAGTTGACATAACATATGACATGATGTCATATTGACGTTTGTGTAATTAGGTTAAAATTCTGTCGGTAACAATCGGAAACTAGAAAATAATATTTTATTATATTCATTTAAAATGGTTCAATATTTAGTTTCGATGACATAATAATAACTTCCTGTTTATTATTTTAATTGTAACAAATTGTCGTTACCGGTAGATGTTGCATAACCTCAATTCTTACAAGTGAAACTAAAGTTTCATCATAAACGAACAATATTACATAAACCGTCAAGTCAAGTCAAATACAAAATATGAAAATACACGTGAAAAGTATGATAAACAAATCCATCAAACAACTGTCGTTCTTCAGAATATGTTGTGTTTATACGACTTAAGCATTGGATGCGTGCAGTGGGTTGGTTTTTAATTAGTTTATAGTTCATTTTTTCCTGCTAGGCAGAAACTCATGGCGCCAAATTTAAATTACGCTGTTGGTAACAACGGGTACGATTTATATTCAAAAATTTGAAAATCCTGCTAAACAGGTTGTGTCAATTCTATTTAACTGTTTTTCTTTTAATTGTTAAATTGTGTAGTTATTGTCGTTGATTTTAGTTATTTTTTGTGTATTGAAGAAGTTCACAACATTTTTGTCTATATAAGTCAGGTTCCGCCTTGCAGGAAATATAGTAATAAATTAAGACGTTTTGTTGCAGGAAGGAGAAAACAACGAAAAATTCGATTCACATCCCAGACACCCATCGGCTTTGCCCGCTTATCTCCTCGTCCACAATAGTTGGTATTATGGTTTGGATCTCTTAGCCTCATTGACACTTTTATCGCTGGCGTTAGCCGAATCTCCATCCGTGGCCAACTTTAGCCTTCCAGTTGGCATCCACGCCACACTGGAACTCGTCACTTTAGGAATAATCGCCATCGAGCTGGTGTTGAAGCTTCGATGGACCGGCTGGAGCACAGTCGTGCGCCACAAACGGACGAGCTTGAAAGGCCTGGCGCTTTTAATCATGGGAGTGGAAGCGTTGGTCGTCATAATCCGCCGAGAAAGTCACTTTCGCGTGACTCGAGCTTTAAGGCCGATTTTTCTCGTCGATACGAGGGCGTGCGGTAACGTCAGACGTTTCATCCGTCAGATTTTGCAATCGTTACCCCCGATTTTTGACATGTTGGGGCTGTTGATGTTCTTCGTGTGCAGCTACGCGCTGCTCGGCTACTTCCTCTTCAGTCAGAATCACACAAATTTGTATTTCAAGACGTTACCTGACAGCTTCGTCAGCATGTTCGTGCTACTCACAACGGCCAACTTTCCGGACGTGATGATGCCTTCGTACGCAAATTCGAAATGGAACGCCATATTTTACATCTCGTACATTTCGATATGTTTGTACGTCCTGATGAATCTTATGCTCGCTGTCGTCTACGAGACCTTCACCGGTATAGAAAGAGACAAATTTCGCAAATTGTTGTTGCACAAGCGGAGAGCTTGCAAGTTGGCATTTAGGCTGCTGGTCAGCAAACAAACTCCGACGACGGTACATTTTAGGCAATTTTATGGTTTGATGAGTCATTACGCTCCCCGAACGAATCTCAGAGATGTCGTCTTGATGTTTCGTCAGTTGAATACAAACGACGACGGCGCCTTAACCGTAGATGAGTTTACAAAGACCTATGACGCCGCGAGTTTACGTTGGCACCTCAAAGATCCACCTGATCCTTGGTTTTCGGCCGCTTGGCCGCCTTTAAGGTGTTTTTGTAGAGCTGCTCGACGATTGGTGACGTGGCCGTTTTTCGAACACATCGTTTGTAAGTGTTACAGTAGACAGAGTAGCTTTTATTTAAAAGGGGATTTTACTAGCTTATGTGTAGCGATTTCGCATATATACCACCACCAACATTACATGAGACACGACAACGTAAGGGGAAACTCACGTCAATTCCTCAACAAAAGAAAATATATTCGATAAACGTTGGCTTGTTCGTTTAGCCGAAGATAGATTTACGTTTTAGCGTCGACCACGCGGACCATTCAGAGGTCTTTATAAAATGTTGGCGGTGGGCGATACAGAGCTAAAATTTGCAATAAGTCTCTAGTTTGTAAGAAATTACGATGTAAAGTTGCTTGATTTTGTACTATATTTATGAATTTTTTCCATTCATTATTTAAACAAATACATATTCACATTTTGGCTCTGTACCGCTAATTGTATATATTTCGTTAATGCATTTTTAAAATCTGGTTCCTATACATGCAAAAATAAATCTATAATCTCTAATTTAAAACAGGCTGTAAATGCGCTTTTTTAGGAATAGTAAAACGCCGCTTTAACATTAGAAATGGGCACACTGACCGAATGTTTTTTTTTCCCCGAATTGTATGCAATTTACAAACACATTTTCCAGACATGTTGATAATCGGCAATGGTTTGGCCATGCTGGTCAGGGTCATTCAGTATGCCGGCTCTCTCGAAGACAGTGCGAAGAATTTCAGTGCCTCTTGGGACACATACCTCTTCATGTCATGTAAGTTTGTACATTTAGGTAAACACAACAGGGAACTTGCATGTTTTATTAGTATCCATTAATTACATCTTATTTTATGGCGAAAATTAATTATTAAAAATTGGCAAATTTTAAGCGCGGGAAAAACAATTTCCTGTGGAGTCACCTGTTATACAACTGTCACAGATGATCTGTTTATGATTATCGAATTATCAATTGTGTTGCTTGTTTTTAAATATACACAGAGAAGAATTAGAAAATAAAAACCACCAATACAGAACATTCGATGCAAGGCAAGGAGAGCAGAGTAAAAGCAAATGGACGATTGCAATAGGCATTTGTGTATCGCGGATGACGTCACGTGACGTTATAGCGGTAAACTTTATTCAAATTCAAATTTCATTATTTTTTTATATTTCTATCTTATGACTAAATACGGGTACTATTTTTAATGTTTTATCCATTTGATAAATAAAAAAAAGTGCAAGTTCCCCATTTCAAATCTTACGTTTTAGTGTTTTTGGCGGAAGCTGTTCTAAAAATCGTTGCGTACGGTTGGAACGAATACATCGCATCCGGCTGGAATATGTTCGACATCACCGTAACCACGGCTGGGATTTTCGGCTCGCTGTTATTACTGGCCAAGCCCACATTTACGGCAGTGGTTATCCTGAGACCGCTCAGGTAAATTTACGATGCATTTGAAGCAGTCCGTTTATTTATTCTTTTTACAGATTACTTCGACTTTTCAAATTGAAGAAACGCTACAGAGACATCTTCGGGACGTTGGTGTTGCTGTCACCGTTGATGTGGTCCACGGCCGTTGTAATGATGGTCGTTTATTACTTTTTTGCAATTATCGGAATGGAGTTGTTTTCACAGTATGATTTACGTAATTGTTGCGTCAACACTACCGTCGAGGATTTCTACAGATACAGCGCGAACAGCACGAGCGCTTTAGGCTATTATTACCTGAACAGCTTCGCCAATTTACTGACATCCTGTGTGACTTTATTCGAGCTGACCGTCGTGAACAATTGGTTCATTATCATGGATGCTTTCGCATCGGTGGCCGGTCCGTGGTCGAGAATCTTTTTTATGTCTTTTTATTTATTCACGATGGTCGTCTTGACGATAGTCGTGGCTTCCGTCTTGGAGGCGTTTCGATTTCGCATCCAGTACAAAAAGCAAACGTCGAAACGGGACGAAGAGCAGATGTTACACGAAGAGGTGATAGTACACTGGTCTTGGCTCACGTCGCAGGTTCAAGATCCCAAACTCTTGGAATCGTTGCAGGACGATTTTCGCGTTGGGGGAATCACGTGTTACGTCGGACGCAGACGCCGAACCCGCGAAGTCTTACAGAGACACATGTACACCGAAGAAATACGAAAGTGGTTGACGGAAGCCGACGAGTTGGAACGTTGTTTGGATTTCAACGGGTTGGGCGACAATGCCGTCGAGGCACGACTTATAACGTCGTAATTTAAAAAATTTTAGGAAATCTACATCGTTGTTAAATGTTTTAAAAAAATGACGCCAATTTTTATTTTATGACTTGCATTTCAAAGATGTAAATGGAAATTGTAGGCCTCAAACCTCAATATAGTTTAGTAACCTACCTCACCTAAAATCTGTCTCAACCTAATTGATAATTTTAAACATATTGAGGAGAACTTGACTACATCTTTCGTTATTAACTTCAACTACTTTGACGTAACCAAGCCCATTCAAAGCCAACTCGAAACCAAAAGTAACGTAGTATTAAATTAAATTGCATTGGGTTTGATTCGAAATACTAATTATCTTATCCTCTTTTTAATTTATAGGTCAAATTTGTGATAATTACGACGTTATTTATCTTACCATGGAAGTATTAATAGCTTTAAATTCGTAGAAATAAAAGATATTAATTTATCATTGTAATTGTTGTTTTATTACGCACTTGATAAACAAACGAGGGTATACTTCCAATCTTAATGAAGAAAATGATCACATCAATTTACAAGAACGCTAAAAAAACAAGTTCTGTCGGTGATAAAGACAAAAAGCTATTGATGAACTGAAAAAACGTTCAGTCATTAAAATTAGTAAACGAAAATGTAACTTGAGAAGATCACATCAACAAGCTATCAACACATCTCGATAAAGAATTTCTATGTGTTTAAATTGCAACAAAAAATATATAAACATCTAAGGAAGCAAAAATACTATTTATATTAACTTGAGGTGCCACACAAAATATTTCGGAAACAAAAGAAAAACATCATAAAATTTATCCATCATAACACTACATACATAATAGCACTTAACAAAAACTCGTTTAACTTTTTATATTAACTTAATCATGCAACACTAACCTGGATCAAAATCCTTCTGCTTTGCATCTTGAATGTTTTTTAATAATCCTGGAACTACAAAAATCCCAATATTATCAGCAGTTGTTTCCAACACAAAAAGATGAAGATCGATGAATTTTCATGTTCGGCATTTCATTAAATAGTAATAATTATTATGGAAACCAGTAAGGAAATAGTTGAATGAAATTACATCAAATTGTAGTTCTAATTTTTCATTTTAATGTTAAAGCTATGTGCTTATCTTAAACAATGATACAGCAATCCAAATTCAAAGGACTGCAGCACAATGTTCCAGGAAATTAGTGACGGAATATACACAAAATACAGTCTCAAAACATCAAAACACTTTATTAATTACGTGGAATATTTTTTTTTTTGAAACATTTGAAATTCAATTATGATAGATACATACATACATACATCTGAAAATAACATTTTTTTTATTTAAGGTGTTGTGCTATAAATTTACATTAAAAGACCAACTGTACGAAAAACTCCAAAACGAAGCAAAAGTTTTTATACAAAACACAACTGGCTGGTTGCATTTCACATAAAAATTTAAGTTAGAAAATTAAGTGAAGTTATTTGTTATCCACGATCATTTGTTTCAATTTGTCGTAATTTGCACCACTGAACTGGTTGATGACTTCTTTGTTTTTGATAAAAACAAACGTGGGCATCGACGTTATGTTGTAATCCATCGCGATGTCTTCGCATTCATCCACATCAACCTAAAACCACGAAATGTTGTATATAGAAACGTCACGTTTGGGGTGGTTACCTTAAGCACGAGGATGTTGTTGAATTCCTTGGCGAGGTCTTCGAGTTTCGGACCGATCATTTTGCACGGTCCGCACCATGTTGCAAAAAAGTCCACAACGACCAATTGATCGCCGGCATCGTTGAGTTTTGAGGTGAAATCATCCTAGAAAAATTTTATAATATACAATACATATAATAAAATTAATCGCGTTTTCTCATTATCTGAACGCGTGACCATCTTAAGAGCTTAGTCATCTGATAAATGATAAAATTCACTTGTCCGAATGTAATAAATATGGCGTTTATCAATCAGATCAATTCATTTATTTCGGCATATGAATTATTCGTTATCATAACAGTACAACGAAAGTGGTATTTATGGACAATTAAATGATAAATCGATTTGCCGACACCATACAAACAATTCTAATAACTTTCACTCGGGTAACCTTCAACTTTAAAAAAAAGATCGGGTACGAGATACCATTACGCCTATTATGGTAATGCCTTTTCTTGATAACAAAATATCTAAATATTACCACGAATTCACACAGATTAAACTCGAAAACTTCACTTACTTTATCTTTGATGTGGATGGCCATATTTTTGACGTTATTTTGACAAGTTCAAGCAAAAAACTAACGTCACGACTGTTCCGGAATGCACTGACACTGAAGCATAGGGCATAGGCACTCAAGCGTCACTTGCAATAACTTCAAGGCTTGCGCAAAGTTAGCACAAGTTGTCGCCGTCCCTTTCCTAAAGTCGCTTTCAAATGCATCCGTAAGAGATGCCCCATTGGACGTATAACGCATGCGCACCCCTTTCAACACAAACACGTTTACATTCGACCTTCTTATTATCACATTACTCATTATTCATTTATGTCTAGTCATTATATTAATTTGGAAAATGACTGGTCGTTTAGTCAGGCTATCGTTATGTAAGTAGATACTGATTAGAATTTCAAATTAATCATGATTGTAAGTGATCGATCGATGCGCTACGTGCGAGAGAATTTATGATTTTCTTGAATTAGAAATGACTCCTTTCAATAGAAATGTCCTTTCTCTAGCTTATGATGAAGTCATGTTTCACTTATGTATTCATTAATCATATAAATGCTTTTATCTACAACCGGTGCATAAAGTAGGCTTTTTCGCACTCCAAACAGTGCGTAAAGTAATTCATTATAACTTATAACACGAGTGATATAATAGATTCATTATAACACAGGTGCGATAAAGTAAATTATTTGACGCAGTGTCCACGGCAAAATGTCCGTACTTGTCGACACCGTTGCTATGAAACATTTAGGGACAGACAACATGACATTGCAAGTGACATTTATATTTAACGAATTTCGATAATTTTCTTCTTCATATTTACGGTTATGTGATAATAGTAATTTACGCGACAAGTGCGTGAAGAGGTTCATTATGAAACGAGTATGCGAATTTCGACACGAGCCGCTAGGCGAGAATCTATTATATCACTTGTGTTATAATGAATTACTTTACGCACTGTTTGGAGTGCGAAAAAGCCTACTTTATGTACCGGTTGTAGATAAAATAGTGTACGCAACACGTGCGTGAAGTGTCATTAAAAAACTCGTATGCTTTCAATTCGCATACTCGTTTCATAATGAACCACTTCACGCACTTGTTGCGTAAATTACTAGTAAGCGTCCCGAATTTAAAGTTTAGGCACCCTCATGAATATCGTTTAGATGCGAATGTCCCTATGACATAAAACAGTGAAGTCAGTATCATTTGACTTTAATTTCAGGGGACAAAAAAAATGAAATATGTAAAATAATTTTCAGCAAAATATATGACTTGCGTTATAAATTCCTAGATGACGTCAGCTGTGCACAATTCATTCGTTGCCAACTTATTAATATTAAAAACAACGGGCGTATTGTGCGTTGAACGTAAGGCCGTGTACGCACTATGCGGTTACCCGCAAAGACGGCCAGCCGCGCGGCTGACCGTACACAACAAAATGCATGTGTAATTGTACGCTTTCATTCGCATTGGCAGCCGCATCGCAATGCGACAGTTCACAACCGGTACTTCGCTGAACGTTTCTGCCGAATAGAAGTTCACTATCAAACGTTAGTCAACCTTCTAAGCTGTAAATTTTTATGTATTGTTAGTCAACGGAACCTCAAAAAGTTATAATATATTCGTTACGTTTCTCGAAACTACTTTGCAACGATATGTTGTTAAAAAAAATGAATCAGGAAAGATTATATTTTTAAATGACTATTTGCTTGTTAATAATCAGGTGATACCTAAGAAATTAAAGAATAAGTTTTATTAAATTTATAAAGTATTTTTAAATAAATACAATTAAATTGTAGGTATGCACAAAATAATGAAAATGTGCAAGAGCAGAACGATCATCCTGCCATCATCACACTTTTAATCTAGTAGACTCGTTCAGCGAATACGCGAATGTTTGATACTAATAAAAATGTGTTTGTACTGATTCTAAACTGTTGCGTTCGCTGAGCGCGCCGCGCCCATTAACATAAGCAAGTCGGGGAATCACATAATGAACATTTACAATTTCAAACAGTCAGTTGCGTCATGCCTATTTTATCTATATCTTTATTTTAGGTGTTTGAGTATTTTTTAATTTGCTTCACAAATTAAAATACACTGTCTAATGACTTTAAGCATAGATTAAAGTATAAAAAAATACATGGAAACGTAAAATAATGACAGAAACTAAATATGGTAATGTTATAAAACGAACACATAGAGAATCTAGTATATGGACAGACATTGACAAGTTTTTTGGCATATTCTTACAATTAGGCAACACTAATTACGGTAAATGAGTAACCTCCGGCAGGGTTGAGAATGGGTGAAAATTTTCTAAAGTATCTAAGCAACATATACAGTTATTGGAGAGTTATAGTACACCAACGACGTAAACGTATCTTTTTGACGCAAACGTTAAATGCTACGTTACGGCGTCACTAGTAATGGTAAACTAAAATAGAGTTAAAGGTCTCTCTTATGACGCATGTTTGTACATATCGTGATTGTCAAATGTCAAGTTTGTTTTTATAGAATATATTAGGATTAGAGATTTATGGATTTATGCATATGTTTATTGTTCGATTTTTTAAACTTATGCCGATTATGTTGTTGTTAAAGAAAGAAAACTGACAGATGGTCGAGTGCGATCGCGTATCTCCGGCTAGAATCGTTGGATAATACTACGTTTGCGGTGCACGTAGAAAGACGTAAACTTACGTCTGACGTATCCCGTAAACGCAAGAAAATTGAAACTGCGCATGCGTAGTTGTCAAAAGATACGTTTGCGTATGGTCGTGATGTGTTACTATAGGTCTGTTTGGTATCCTGAACTAGTGTACACTGGTGCAGACTTTTTTGAAATTAAACATTTATTACAAATTGATGCTGTTACTTAAATTCTTTTTGATGAGCTGAATAAGTATAAGTAGTGTTAAGCTACATTCACTCAAAATTTAGTTCGAAAAAGTGCACGGATTGCATTTTGTAGTGTACACTTTTCTACACCAGTTCAGGATACCAAACAGACCTTATATATTACATTCAGCGGTTTGTCAACGACATATTTTTATGTAGCAGGCGTAGAATGTCATGCAAATGACAATATACAGGGACATTTACGAAAGTGGTTCGTTAGAATTTTTCCGTGTGCCAGAAATATATCAACTCTTATAACTTGGAATTATAAGCTACACCAACTGATGTCTTATTCTAAATTAATCGCACTCTAGTATCACTTCCGGTTGTACCGGAAGTGCATACCAACTTTGTTATTTTAAATGGAATGTTATATTTTTACATCGTTTTTCAGATTCTACTGACAATTCTACACCAAAACTTATAAGGGTACCCTATAATAAAATCTAGCCGTTTTG
>JAFFZR010027779.1:0-19051 GCA_018397195.1 Lethrus apterus | reverse complement strand
AGATTGAAATACTGAACACATTCACAATCAAATAACACTTTATCAAAATGACAGTCAAGTTGATTCTCAATTGTTTTATACATTACTAAGCCGGCTACGTTCTTCTCAAACAGTTACAAATAATTTTTAACAATTCTGAGAGAAAATTTAAAGAATATTAAAGTGGCTCGAATTTTTTGCTCGTCAGTGTAAATTGCCGTTTCTGTTTTGTAAGTTAGTTTATCTTGAAAAGCTAATTTCTCGAAAACGAATCGATGGATTTTAAAAATTGATACACCGTTGAAATGCAAATTACGTAAGCTTTTAAATGAGGTATCACTCAACCCCTAGTGTAATTTAAGAATTTTAAGGTTGGCACTCCTGCGGCTAGGGGGTTGAAGATATAGATCCTTTCTCCGCCAAAAGTTGTCCCCCGTCGATCTAAAGTTTACGTGTTTCAGCGATTTTTAAAAAAATTTTAATTCTTAGATATTGAGGGTGTTTCGTTTTTCCGTGAACACCCTGTATGTATTAGATAAAGAAAGTAAGGAACGCAGAAGAAGTTTGAGGACATAAAATGGCAATTATTACAAGTTATCAGTTTTGTAACATTTTCCAGCGATAGTCACGCTATTCTATTGATGCTATATGTTCTCCAAACCTTTTCAACTGAACAAACACGGGAACTATGGAAGAGAAAACACTTATAAGACTTTCATTTCGAAACAATTTATTCATTAAAATTTTTTAATTTGTACTTACAACAAGTGTTTTTCCTGTACATTCGGTCGCCATACATAACTAATATTTTTATACATTTATTTGTAATTTTAATCAACATTTTACAGCGGCGGATGTTCGCAAAGTCGTAAAAGCATACGCTTCGAGTCTCACGTGCTTTGAGGCAGCAAAATTATGATTTAATTGACTGGACGATTTTACCTATAGGTTACAATCGAATAATTTTCCATTACGGAGCGAACTCAATCCAACTGGTCGAAAGTGCAGATTGGATTCAGAAATACGGCACTAAAACACTTGGAAAGTTAAATGCATTTAAAGTAAAAATTCGTCTTGCGGAAGTCAGAAGTTATGGAATCGTGTTTAAAAATATTAGGTGGGACCCTCAAATTAAATTATGTTCACGCTAAGGGCCTCTCGAGTGCAAAATCCGTTATGGATCGATTTAAACTGAGTAAAAAAAAAAATAAATAAATAAAGGCTTTGAACATGTGAATTAATCAGAGGACTAGTTTCTGTACTTAAACCTCGTATTTTGTAAATACCAGTACATTGATTTCTTCATAAACTTTTATTAAATACGGAGTTAATTTCATTATAACCATTTAAAGCAGATAATGAAACGTAAATAAAAAAAAAAATAATAAAAATTGGGATAGTATTGAAATAGTAAACCAGAACTTAACGGTGATTTTATTTTTTATTTTTATTAATTTTCGAAACCTCTCCCTTCGTAAGCGATAGTTCTGATCCTGTCCGTATGCGGAGGATGGTTGTGGTCACCTCCTGCCTTCTTTAGCTTGCCCCCGACGTTAGTTATGCACCTGCATCTACACTTAACCTTGTAGTAATCCGAACATACCCAAAATATGGTGTCGCCTTTCTTGTGGTTAATGTAAAAAATGTTTCCGTTGTGGATCAAGCACTTTTTACCGCGACGCGTGGACGAGTATGTAGCACCTAAAAATAAAAATTCAATAAATTATACAACTTGAACTAAATTGAAATTATTAATAAAAAAAAAAACACATTTTTCGAAAGAGCGAAAAACAAGAGACTAATTAAGGAAGCTTTAAAAAGTATTCTTGCACATATAACACTAACATGAAATGTTCCATCTTCTAATGTCGTTAATTCAAACGTAATATAAATATTCCTTATTTTTCAGAAAATCACATACATAACATTGCATTACGACACATACCTAAATATGTATCTTTTTCATGATGTCCACGTTAGAAATTTACGGCTGTTGTGACATTTTTATTTTTCTTTCTTATAAAACAGTTACATTTTACATTTTTATACAAAAATTAAAGAAAAATTGGAAAACAAATATTTACAATAAAAAAATATTGGCATAATACAGGGTGGACCATCGTACAGCATTTTTCCCAAAAACCATATTTCTAATCATCTTACAAACCCGAATCTTGCAGTCAATAATCTGCAGTGAAAGTACAGCAAAATGCTATACGATGGTTCAGCCTGTATGTATATAAAGAGTGGCCCACCGAAAACGAAACAGACGCGTTTTCAGGTACTTTTTTTTAAAAAACGCTCAGACAGGTCAATTTTCTTTGGAAGGCGGACAAATGTTTTAGCTATTTGTAGTCACCTAGTTGCAACCTAAAAGCCCCCCCCCCCGGCTTTTAGGTTTAGGACGTTCACCATAAAATTTTTAAATGGAAAGTGGTATTTTCAAACTTATCATTTGAAAGAGCAATCGATGGGCTTTACAGATGTGTTTGAATTTTTGAATTCTAATCATTACTTCTCGAGTTAGTGAGCTTTGAATATTTAGACTTTCTTCATTTTTTATGTCACCTTGGAGATTAGTTGCTTAAAAAATACTGAAACAGGTGAATTTTCTTTGCAAGGACACATGTTTTGCCCCAGAATTTTGAAATATCTACTCAGTTTGGAGCATTTCGCTTTTGGTTAGTTACGGATCCGGTAAAAAAAATGAAAAAAGTTTGAATATTCAGAGCTCAATAACTCGGGAAGTAATGATCAGAATTCAAAAATTCAAACACATCTGTAAAGCCCATCGATTGCACTTTCAAATGATAGGTTTGAAAATAGCACTTTCCATTTAAAAATTTTATGGTGAACTTCCTCCCCTTTTTAGGGTTGCAACTAGGTGACTACAAACAGCTAAAACATTTGTCCCTGTTCCAAAGAAAATTGACCTGTCTGAGCGTTTTTTTTTTAAGCGTCTAAGTACCTGAAAACGCGTCTGTTTCGTTTTCGGTGAGCCACTCTGTATATACAGTGATAACGTAAAGGTTGGAACATATTCGATAAAATCTTCATTGGGCGAGTAAGAAAAAAATTCTCGGACAGGTCGATTTTCTTTTTCAATTGTCTATTTTTTTGTATACGTTTATTTTGTATTGCGTCATCTACAGAGTGAGCAACTGGAAGTGACCACCACGTGACCACATACGTCACAAAAATAGTGTATTTTTTTGCTTTACTGCTACCCATACTGCTTAATGTATTTACGTTCTGTCATCTGTCATTTAACGTGTTTGAAAGCGCTAGTTTTTATGTTTCTCCAAATTTCTGTATTAAATGTATTCTTTTAAAAAGCAGTTTATTCTTCTAAGTAAAAAAAGAAGTCATTTTGAAGGTATACAAGTACTGATCAAGCTAATAATTTGACACTTCTCTTCTTTTAAGGTTATAGTTATAAAATAGTACCAACTTAGCAATGTCGCCACCTTAAAATTTGAGGTCACGTGGTGGTCACTTCCAATTGCTCACTCTGAACATGATTCAGAATTGACGCTTCATTGACACTTGACATTTGATTGATTGATTCATTTTTATCGTTTAAAGCCGATTAGAACGGGAATGTTTTGTGCTGCACGTTCCACGTTAGTTTATAAAAATTTCAAGCGATTCTAAATAACATTAGGTCGTATTTTATGATCTCAAAACAAGGAACATTTAGCAAACTAAATTCAGTGAAAATTACATACAGGAAAAATGCGTATAGCTAAACTAATAACAAATTATTATTATTATTTCTTCTCGATTTCTTTTATAAAATATAGAAACTCCACGTTAACCATAAAAAAAATATTCTCTATATTTTTTATTTTATCGATTAATTTAAAAAATATATACTTTATGGAATTCCATATGGTTGGAATTGCATTGCTTCCTGTCCTGTCCATAGATAACACATACTAACTGGTCCTGTCTATCCCATTAGTAGAACGTGATACCAACCCAATAATAAAGAAATGTGAACAGTTGCCTAAGCTTATTGATAAAATATTTCTTCCCAAAGCTGTTTATGATAAAAAAAGCATTGGGCATTTTTCTGGAAAGGCCTTTTTTAAGTAAACGTTATTAAAAGAAAATATGTTACTTGTATTCATTTTTTATCATGTTAATTTGACCGAGAAATATGACTTATGACACGGTATCCAAACCCAAATCTATCAAACGCAAGTGTACGGTTTTTCATAAAAGATAATTTAATAAAATCCTTAATGGAAAACGTGGGGATGGGTTGAGTTTGGATAAAATTTTACAGACGAAAATAGTTAGCGATTTCATCACAATTTTGTTCTTCAATCGTTATAATTTTATTTTAACGTTTTTATCAAATTTTTTTTTCTTCTTTTTCACGAGGCGATCCAACCTAATTTATCTTAATAATTTGAATTTCAACGACTTACTCCTAAGAAATCTCTTCTAAGTTTCAAGGTATACTTTGGATTGGATTGACAACTCAATCCTGTAATAAATTAGATAGACATTTCTTCCCAATTTCTTTGGAAAGATTTAGATTCCATTTTATTTTAACGTTTTTATCAAATTTTTTTTTTCGTCTTTTTCACGAGGCGATCCAACCTAATTTATCTTAATAATTTGAATTTCAACGACTTACTCCTAAGAAATCTCTTCTAAGTTTCAAGGTATACTTTGGATTGGATTGACAACTCAATCCTGTATTAAATTAGATAGACATTTCTTCCCAATTTCTTTGGAAAGATTTAGATTCCATTGATTTATTACGAATCAAGCCCAACTTATTGCACTCCAACCCAACTTGGGATTTTCAGAAATATTGGGCAAAACCAAAACCCAGTCTAAATTTCTAGAACAAAATTCGAATATTTAAGGGATAATTTGAGAAATATATTTGGGCTAAAGACATTTTAATGATCGAATAAAAAAAAGAGCGCAAAAATAGTCTTTACTAACTTTGTTAGAGAAAAAAAACAAAACACAATTGAGGCGGGTTGAGTAGATTTTGAATTTAATTGAATTATTCGGACTTGATTGGTTTGAATCACTTAAACTACTTCAATGTTAATCATATCATACTCAGCCCAACATTATCATATCAAATTAGGGAAATATGGAGGAAGTGGTAAAATTAAGATAGAAATGAAGGAAAATTTTAGGAACAGCTGGAAGATTGACGTGTTGTTGCTATAAAAGAGGATAATGAAATTTTTAAAGTTCGAAGAAGATTTTGTACAAAATTAGTCCAAGTACAATGGACTAATTTTGTACAAAATCTTCTTCGAACTTGTACACATTTCATGACCAGTTAAGTGCTTAGTGTTTTTCTTGAATTCCCCCTTTCGATCTAAGTATTCCTCTCATATCGCATTGCCATGAAAAATACTGACAATCAATCAATCCACAACGAAACCAAAAAAAAAATTATAATTATTTATTCATATTACATAAAACTATAAATATAAAAGGCCATTTGTAAAATACAAAATATTTGAAGCGCCTATTAGACATCACACTTTGCAGTCGATACAGTCGTAGGTACTGTTGTGAAACAGTCAAATGCAGGAGAAGTAGTACCAACGAAGAGCCTTTTTATCATAGCCAATCTAGATTGTCGCATCTTATGTAGGGATTCTTTTACCCACACATCGCTAAAGATTTCATGATCGCTTTTTTCATCCTTACAGTCGCGGGACTGTCTAAGAAATAACCAATGACCGCTGACGGTTTCTTCACCTTGACAGTATTTGCATTCCCCGATGAACGCAGCAACTTGTTTATCTTTTTCGTTCACCGCGTTCACTACGACGATACCCGTCCTGTTCAAAGGTAGAGTTCCGTTGAGTAACCACGTTCCTTTCTTGAGAAATGCCGGAAAGCTTTCTTTCTGGACCTTTTCGCCGATTTTTATGCACAGTCTTTTACAATCAGACTTCACGTCCAGTCTTACTCCGCCGGCGTCCGAAATCCAAGACCCATTCACCTCACACGGAAATCCTTCTTTGTTGCCACCACCATGCGCACCTTTGGCTTTTGCCAGTGCTTCCACTTCCTGCAAAATCGCACTCAAAGTATCGGACATGTGACACGGAAGCGAAGTTTCGCAACCACCACTTCTGCTGGATGGATCGTTAGGACTATTGGGACTGTTTGGAATGTTAGGACTGTTAAAACTGTTAGGACTGTTAGGACTGTTAAAACTGTTAGGACTGTTAAAATTGTTAGGACTGTTAAAACTGTTAAAACTGTTAGGACTGTTAAGACTGTTGGATGGATCGTTAGGACTGTTAGTTGGATCGTTAGGACTGTTGGTTGGATCGTTAGGACTGGTAGAACTGTTGGACGGATCGTTAGGACTGCTTGCGTTTTGTGTCGTTGCGTTCGCGTCATTCGCAACTGAACTGTCCAGGATGCCTAAATCTCTTCTTTTCAAATGACGATGGGGACTCATGAACTTGTCAAAGTTGTCACGAAATAACGTGTTTTTTAAGTCGTCTTTCAAGCTCGATGGAATGGGAATTTCGACGTCGTTTATACTGACTAAAGGTGCCTTATGATTACGTTTAAAATTCGAAACGGCGTTAACTATTCGTCTGTTATCGTGAAGACGTTTGTGCGAAACACGTTTGTTTCTCTTTATAGTTTCTAGTAGGGACTTCATGTCCTCGCTTAATATTTCATTCCGGAGAAAAGGATGAAATTTCCTTAAATTATCTGTCATGACATTACCGTTTGCGTATCGCTTAATATTCGACGATGTTGCACTATTGCTGCACAAAATACAGTAGAAAACTAGTGCATAGATGCAGAAACATAAATTTGACATACCATATTCATTTGTAATAATTTCCAAAAGGTACGGTGCATAAAATGAATTGGAAACAATTTGACATGTGATGGGTAAGGTTGAAGTTGAAGTTGTAGTTTGATAGTCACTGTCGCTAAATTGTTTATGGTTTTGCCCAAAAATTTTCGTTTAATACCGCGTTATATTTGATCCCGATTTCACTTCAACGCATTCAAAACGATTTTGTTGGAAATTGTGACGTTTGAGTGACATTTTTAATCATTTCCAGGATTACGGGGAAAAACATCAATATGAATTTAATTGATGGATTTTTGCATGGTTTTTATAGACGAAAGAAATTTTATAATTGGAAACCCTACGGAAAAAAATACTAACTATTGAAAGATAAACGTCATATCGAAGCCCGGAGTGGCTCGATTGGTTGGATCGTGGTTTGATGTGGCAGAGGTGTCAGGTTCGAGACGCTCACATGTTTGGATAGTGTAGATAATTGTTCGATAAGAATTGCCGGTAGTATTAACCATGGCGTACAATTAATTGTGCTCTAGAGGTACGGGCGGATTTTTAGAGTAACAAGTTCTTACTTTATCACAGAAAAGAAGAAACACAGATTTGACTCTTGCATTGCTAAAGGCACTAGGCATGATTTATGTCAGACCTACTTCAATGTACACCTAGTGTCGGTAAAACTCGGCTGGCTGCACTCGGTTTCCATTAATCAACAAACAGAAGAAATACATTTCTTGATGTCACACTGGGTTTAGTTGGGTTACATTGGGTTAAATTGGATTTTATTGTGATAAGTTTGATTGTTAATCGTTAATTACATCGTTAAAACATAAGGTACACACAAGGATTTTCAGCCAAAGATCTCCGGAGGAAGAAGTGGGAAACCAGGAAAGAGAGAAAGTTACGGCCACAACTAGAACTTTTAACTATGAAAGGGAAAAACAAAGAACAACTGTTAAGGACTCTGGAATGAACTTTTTTCATTTCCAGAGTCGTCGCCGGGAGTTTCGCGAAAAAAAAACGAAACAAAAAATATGGAAATATAGAAAGATTGTATCCTTAGGCCTTAGGTTACATCAAACAAAATCTTCATTATAAACAAATTTGAATTTTCTCATATTTTACAAGAAATTCCAAAGAAGGGAACGCGGACCAAGTGGAACTCTACATTAATCATACGCAAAACCTTCCCCTTTCCGATTTTTCGTTAATTATCGATCAAGTCAGATAAACCGCGTTAACACCCCACTTACCAAAATATGTAATTTTCCAATTTCTCGCGTCAATTCATCAAAGATCACTTTCAGGCGAAACGGCGAAAATGAACATGTTCCAAGCGATCAACGACGCTTTGGACATAGCGATGAAAACCGACGAGACCGCTTTGCTTTTCGGCGAGGACGTCGCGTTCGGCGGAGTCTTCCGGTGTTCGATGGGCTTGCAAAAGAAATACGGAACGGCACGTGTTTTCAATACGCCCCTGTGCGAGCAGGGAATCGTCGGATTTGGAATCGGGGCCGCGACCGCCGGGGCCACCGCCATCGCCGAAATT
The DNA here is from genome assembly GCA_018397195.1 of Lethrus apterus. Lineage (NCBI taxonomy): Eukaryota > Metazoa > Arthropoda > Insecta > Coleoptera > Geotrupidae > Lethrus > Lethrus apterus. The sequence continues at coordinate 10,694 of JAFFZR010027779.1, read as the reverse complement.
CAATTTGCAGATTACATTTTCCCCGCGTTTGATCAGGTAATTTACAACTGATGCTCGGTGAGTACCATAAGACTCGTCGTCCGCTAATCGGACATAAAGCGCATAGGACACAAACCCGACATGTATTAATCGCTCGCAATGACCGTACTGACGACGGGTAATAAACCAGAAACTAACGTTAGTCTGCGGATGTGAACGTTTAATGTAGGTCGTGTGTAAAAAACCTAAAATTTGTTTATTTCCGTAGATTGTGAATGAAGCTGCGAAATATCGATACAGAAGTGGAGATCAATTCGAATGTGGAAAATTGACCATAAGGGCACCGTGCGGGGCCGTTGGACATGGAGCTTTGTACCATTCGCAGAGTCCCGAGGCGTATTTTGCTCACACACCAGGTTTGAAGGTGACTTGAATAATAATAAGGATAATAATACTTAAAACGTGAAAGTTTCTTTCTTTCTTTTTCAATATGAATTCTCTAACATGTCAAAAACGACACGCTGGAAACATTTTTTAAATGACTTTTTTTTAACAAAACATGTGAACCATATATTTAAGGCAAATTACTCGAAAATGTTACGAAATACATTTTTGTATATTTTACATATTTGTGTGTCGTAATAAATATATTTTTATTACATTTCACGTTTTTTAGTGGTTGCTTACTCACAATAAAAGATAAATATAATTTCAAGCAATTACAACCAAGAATTTGACATTAATGATAATAATAATAATAATAATTTTTCTATTGATCTGATCTTCTTTATTAATGCATTTCGTTATTATTATTAATAACCATTTTTCACATCTGTTGGAATCTGGAACTCTGTTTTATTTCACTTTCGCTCTTCTGTAATGCATTTATTTCTTCCTTGTCGCGATACCTCAATGTTGCAAACTTCATCTCTACCGCCTCAGTCAACATTGCTATGACATCTTGCATCCTCTTTGCCTTCCAGATCGAGACACTTTTTAGTGAATGAGTAACCACAATCTTAACATTTACAGCAACTTTTTCTTTCTTTCTTGGTGTCAACATCAATTTCTCAAATTTCTTTCCATCTTACCCAGTTCCCAACCAGACTTTTTTTATGCTTCAATTCATTAGCTTTATTTTTGTATTCTAATCGCATTTTCAACACTTTCTACAGTCTTTCTTTTTTTCTTGATCTTGACTTCATACATTTCTTGAGTTTACCTTGATTTTCTTGTAATCTGCTAAGCAGTATTGGCACTGACATTTCTATCTCAAGCGTTTGGATTTTAAAGCCCCCTATACAGTTCAATAGTCCTTTCTTTGCGCATGCTTCATGAGTTTTTACCCAAAACTCATTATTTTTTAACCCGCCCACCAACACCTGCAATAATGATAATAATGATGCACAAGCTTTATACCAATAATTATTTCTTTGAAGGTAGTCATACCAAGAGGACCAATAACAGCCAAAGGACTTCTTCTCTCATGTATCAGAGATCCTGATCCGTGTGTGATCTTTGAACCAAAATGTATGTATCGTGCAGCTGTTGAACAGGTTCCTGTACTGGATTATGTCATTCCAATTGGAAAGGCGGATATTTTAAAGAAAGGTTTGTATTTTATGTAAAAAAAAGTCACAATCATAATTCCTGTTTCCAAAATCGTTTAATACATCATTAAGTAACATTTTCGTTTCTCGCATTTACGTAACGCGTCCACTTCTGACAAGTGTTTTCCTGCATATACTAATTAGCCAATTTCCTCCATTATGGATTATCCTTCCTCGAGTTTTATTTTTCGATAAACCGCGACAGCGTAACTTAATGAACACGACAGTCTCGTCGTTACGAAACGATCGTAATTAATAAATCGAATAGAAGAAAAAATGGGATGAACGTATCTCCGCATTGTCGACAACCAGTTTAATGGAAGGAGCGCGATTGTAATCTAATCCGCGTTATGCAAGTGCTAATCGAGATTGGATAATTTGTATTGAATTTGCAATTAATTTGTGTTTAATGTGTAATAAGTGTAATAACGACGTACAAATGATTTATGATGAAATGCAATCATCATCATGTGTGATTGCATACATTTAATTTCATTTACAGCGACCTGTAAATGTAATATGTAGTAGTTTGAACGTTTACGGCTAGATGGCACAATTTGCCACCAAATGGGAACAATTTACTTTTACATACAATCAGAAAAAACACTTTAAAACTTGCCCATTAATTAATATCATCGTTTACTTGAATTTTTGTAAATAAATCCTGTAAATGTGTAATAAGTGTAATAAGGATGTACAAATGATTTATGATGATTGCTATGTGGGTTTGCATACATTTATTTTCATTTAAAGCGACCTGTAAATGTAATATGTCGTAGTTTGAACATTTACCGCTAGGTGGCACTACTTGCATCCAAATGGTAACAATTTCTTTTTACATAAAATCAGAAAAGATACTTTAAAGCTTACTTAATTAATATCATCATTTACTTGAATTTTTGTAAATAAATCCCAGAGAAAAATTTTTTGAAACCATTTTCAAAAATAATCATTCACATTTTAAAATTGTTTGCCAAGAAACTTTAAATCCCAATGGCTCTTTGTGAGATTTTCTACAAGAGGGCAATACATATCACAGAAGAAATGTAGCAATGATCAAAGCTGTTTGAGAAATAAACATTTTTGAACCTGAGTTTCTAAATGAATTTATATAAAAAAGGCTCATTTATAAAACCGCTGGCTCTATAAGAGGAATGTAATAATACTAATAATAATTTTAATAATAAATAAATAACTGAATAATGACACATCTCAAACCCTAACAGAGGCATTTAAAACTGACTAGTTGTAAGCAATATTTATGTAGATTTTATCTTCCAATCAAATGCTTTTTTTACAAGAAGAGTTCTTCAGGTTAAGTAACATAATATATGCGAATTGTTTTATGAAATATGGACAAACACAATAGCTTTTGAACAAAATTGAACTGATGAATAGTTATGGCAATTTCTCAACAGGTTTAATACGTTGAACAGATTTAATAACTTAACACACGGCGTCAGTGGATCTATTTGTCCGCGCAGACAGAAAAAACCTGATGGGCCAAGCCATTTAAGCCTTTAAGACCATCTTGCCTTATTATAATATGTAGAATAAATACCGAGCTTTTCGGACTGTGTTGTTTATTCGTTGATTTATTTAAAACAGATAGAAAAGCTCGGTATTTATTCTACATATATATATATACGGATGATAAACTCTTTCCCAACTTATTATAATAGTTATTTTTTTTTCATACGATAATTGAAGTTAATAACACGCAGCTCAACGACAAATTGGACAAACTAACGTCTAGCGATGTTATAAAAGTGCTAGGGGAGGATCGGAGCGCGCTTGCATTTGTCTACCTTTGACAAGTTTTCTCAGTTCTCTCAACTAGCAGAAACGGATGAATTTATGCGCTTGAAGCTTGGAAAGAAATGTTCTTTTGTCAAAGTGGGAATTTACCATAGATAATTTATGTAATGTGTTCAAAATGTAACTTTTAATTAATTCAGTATCGGGAAAAGTTAAGGCCGCTTGGGAATCCGTTTCAAAGTGACACGTGATGTTTGTTAATCGACGACAAGCGTAATCTGGTTTAATGTGTGCGGACTGGCGATTACCGTAGATTTAGGTTAAACACGTTTCATCGATTTTCTCCATCAGATTCTCTGGAATTTTCCGAACTAGCCGCTTGTTGCGCTCGACAGCAATTGAAGCGTCAGCTTTACAATGTATTTAAATTAAAGCGAGTTCTCTTGGTTTCTTAATAAAAAAAAAAATCAACAATAATTTACAACAATTATAACTATGTAAAAAAATTAAAAAGTAAGTAATTAAGAAAATTACTACAGGTTTTTCGATTCTGATGGATGATTTAAACCCGAATTGAAGATGTGAATGTTAAAATCGTTTAAAAGATGTAAAATAAATTAATTCAAAATGGTTAAAAATGTCCAGCAATTGTGTATGTTTGGATGGAATTGAAGTTAAAAGTAGATGCCGGGCTTTTGCGGTTTTTGTCAATTGAATTAGTTGCACTTCCGGACAGTTTCGTCCATTTTTGTAACGTTCATACAAAACCCAGTCAGCCCTGAATATTACAAAATAAAAATGTATGAATTTGAGCGGTTAGTTTAACATCCTGCATAATTTTTTTTTATAGGTAATGGTGTGACGTTAATCGGTTGGGGTACACAAGTTCACGTCCTACTGGAAGTTGCCCAGCTCGCCAAAGAAAAATTTAACGTTTCGTGCGAAGTCATAGATTTGGTTTCAATCCTTCCGTGGGACAGGGAAACAGTCTGTCAGGTGATTTGCAATGTCTCAACTTTTGCATGCCCTTACGTCATAACACATTGTACGTCCTTCAATTGTTTCCGTATCGACTTTTTAACAAAATGATTCTTTTTCTTTATATGTTGCGTTAACCGATTAATGTAATTTTATTTATTTTTAGTTACATTACGGATTTTACATACATTTTTTTATATGAAAATGCGTTCAGAAAGTTGTTTCTGTTCAACCTTTTATTTTACGTAACAATAAATTAACAATGATAATGATTCCGTGAGAAATGTTTGATTTAATGGCGCGTAATAAGAACAAATAGAGTAATTTATCTAATGAGTCGAACGACACGGTGTTGTTAACCTTGCCTTGAATAGGAATTTATCGTAATTGGGGTTGTAAATTTGTAACATATTTCCATTACAGTCGGCGAAGAAAACAAAACGCGTCCTCATCGCACACGAAGCTCCTTTAACTGGAGGTTTCGGCGCCGAACTCGCAGCAACCATACAGGTAAAATCGTATTTTAAATCAATGCCTATTTAATTTTTTTTTTTTTTGTAGGAGGAGTGTTTCTTGCATTTGGAAGCTCCGGTTTCGAGAGTCACTGGTTTCGACACGCCATTTCCGCATATTTTCGAGCCATTTTATCTACCAGACAAGTGGCGCTGTTTGCAGGCAATACGCAACCTTTTAGATTATTAACAAAAACGTGGATAAGTTTGATGAATGAATAAATGAAAATATACGATTTTGTTTTTATCATTTTGTCATTGAGCATCGACGTATGGATTGGATTTTTTCTTCTTTACAAAATAAAATCATTTCCTCTCACGGAATGGAACGGAAGGTATTGCGGTGTCTATGTCTATGCTAATGTTTAAGATTTGGTAAATATTTGAGTCGATCCGGAACCGGATTTTACTTTTGTGAACGCAGAAAAAATGCCATTAATTAAAAAAAAAAAATTCTTTCCGTGGCAAAAACTTTCAGTCCTCCAGAACCGCACTACATGGATGTACCTTGTCGAATGAGCCTTCCAATCAAACCATTTTCTCCTTCTTTTCTCAGAAGTAAAGAAAGATATTCTTCATAATCTGAAACCAAAATCGTTTGGTGTAAGGTTAAAGAGGAGTTGAATTTTGTAGGTTTCTCCTCCATATCATTCGCCATTGTTTTTTGTTTCTGGACAGCGTTCCTACTTCCTCCCATTTGAGACATCTCGCTTCTACTGCCTTTTAACGTCCTCTACCCAGTTTTTTGTCTGCTTCTTTTTAAATTCCCTATCTCTTTTCCTTCGTAGACCTTCTTAACTAATCTGTCCTCATCCATTCGAGAGACATGTCCAAGCCATCTCATTTTACCTTGTTGTATAGTCCCGCATGGTACTACTGCTAGCTCGTTTCTATATATCTCATTTCTGATCCAGCCTTTATTCATCTTACCTTGGATTCTTCTCAGAAATTTCATCTCCATTATTCTATTCCTTTAGGACACGAGATTTATTTAGGGAAGTTGAATTTATCATACAATTAATTCAACTTGTTAGATTGTGGGTTTGGTCCTTTTGGTGGAGGCGCCGCGCCGGTGTCGTTATTTATTTAGAATGATTCATGTTCCATGACTGACATGAATGGGTGAATGTTGGCTTGACCTAATCACTTCCACTTTGACTTTTTGAGGTATTTTATTTTTGTTTAGGATTGAGTTGTAAAGCCTTCCCGTTGTTGCTAGTCTTTCATTAATTTCATTTTCTAAGTCCTTGTTCTTCATAGTTCCTTCGAGATATTTAAATTCATTAACGATTTTTTTGTGATTTTTTATATAAAATTTACCCAACAATTTTTCATTTCGTGCACGATTTAAATTTATAAAACTGCAAGACAACGAGTTTCGCAATTAAAGAAAGGTTGTTCTGAACAAACAGAAATGTGGAAAATTAAACACAAAATTAATCGAACCGAGAATTTTTTTCTAACACGTAGTTTTTAGCGTTTCCAAATGGGCGACTGCAAACGGCGTTTGGTAGCCTTGACAAGGCCGTTAGTGAGGGCGTTCGCAACACACCTCCCCCTTCTCGTTAACTGCAATTCCTGCAGATATTTTTCCTTCGGTTCGGCAATTCACCGAGCGCTGCGCACACAACGTTGATTTCTAATTCTGGCTTTCGTGAGCGCAGCCCGCCTCTGCATTCCGCTGGATCTTGCGAAACGAACGTAAAACCTAACGAAACGACATATCTTAACACAAGCTCGTGTGCCGCAATTTGTTTGATTTAAAATCGGCCGTAACGATGAATTACGACAGATAATCGCTTACACAGTGTATACGTAACTATTTTTTTTAATTTATGGAATAGACACTCGTAACTTTTCATTTAAATGTTACTGGAAATAATACAACAATAGAAAACTTAATTCAAAAATAAAATAGTGGAAATAACCAATAAGTGCAATTAATATCAATATTGTCTGATACATAACAAAATAGGTATAGAAACAATCAAGCAGACTAGAAAAAATTAATAAACGAATAAACAAACAAATAAAGTGACTGTGTAGATATATGTACAGGCTGGGCAAACTTCGATGTAGGAAATTCGATAACCATAAGAGATACAAAAAATTACCCTACCATCCTTGATCGCTTTTTTGGAGAAAAATTCAATGGTGAAAACCAAAGTTGGCTATCGTCTTTTGTTTTCGAGTTATGCGCAAAAATTCGATTTATGGCTACATATATCTTGCTTATTTGGGAAAATGAAGGAAAATAATGTCAACTTTTGTGATAGGAATGCAATGGCGTTGTTAGTTTTTTGAAAAAGTTCTCCAAATTCGAGTTGTGATATAAACTTATAATTTTTTATATGGAACTCATAGTTGGCTGTGGCTTAACTAAAAAGAGAATTTTATTCCCTTTTCAACAATATATAAACTGACTGGTCAATTTTTAATGTTCATACATATTTCAAAAATTCATACTTTTCAACATTATAACTTTAAGTCACAACTCGAATTTGAAGAACTTTTTCAAAAAACTAACAACGTCACTGCATTCTTATCAAAAAGGTACTTAAAGAACGTGGACGTTATTTTCCTTCATTTTTACAAATAAGCAAGATAAAGCCATAAAACGAAAACTGAAAAAATCGAATTTTTGCGCATAACTCGAAAACAAAAGACGATAGCCAACTTTGGTTTTCACCATTAAATTTTTCTCCAAAAAAGCGATAGAGGATGGTAGGGTAATTTTTTTGTATCTGTTATGGTTATCGAAATTCCCCATGAAAACGTAGAAATTTGCCCACCTGTACATAGAGAGGAGTCTGAAATAAGTCGAAACCGGCTACGTTGTCGAATGTAATACAAAATATTTTAGTCTTAAGTACGGTCCTCTAAGATCAAAGTGTTAGCAATTTTTTTTATTTGGTAAATAGTACGAATTATGACAAACCATAAATAATTTTAATAGGACTTTATGGTTCACATTGTTTTAAAAATTGTGTTATTTCAATAAATAACTATAGAAGTAGATGTCTACATATTTTAAATATTTTAATTTATTTTTTTCTGTAAAAAGCATTTTTTTCAAGTTTTTCTCATGAATTTTACAATTTCCCAATGTTGAGTCCAATCAATGATTTTTTAACGCAAAATGTAAATTGAACAATTTTCTTTTGAATAAAATTTTTAATTTTTATTTTTTCATATTTTATGTCGTTATCATTTTACTATTTTCCACAAAGCACACATATTTGAAGAATAGGTGTGCATTAGTTACTGCAAATTACCAAGATTCCATTTTTTTCATTTTTTCATTTTCATAGCAACTTTTACTCGACTGTGTAATTGTCGTTACGTTTGAAAGTATCTATTAAAAACACACGCACTTTTAAAAGCCGCAAAAAGAAATCTAAATTATGCATAAAACATGATTTATTTATAATAATAATCAGCGAGTTTTTAAGTCGACATCCGGAATGTGGCTAATAGCGAATGCATGTAGTTCGCGATGAATTATTAATAAATTGTCACAAATAAATATATTCATATTTTTTTGTTTATTTTTTTGATGAATATCTGAGCACTATTTTTACAATAAATTTTTATTGTAAATTTTATTTATTGAGGTTTCGTTGCAAAAATATGTTTGTGGTCGAGTGAAGATAACGAAATTTTAGATATTTTCCTTATCTGTTTTGCTTGGGTAACGGTGTGTCTAATGGTGTTAAAATCGTTACGTGTTTTTATTATTATTATTATTATTTTTTTTTATTAATGAAAATGTATATGTCATTGTTAGTTTGTAATATAAATTGATAGATGAGATCTGAATATGCCATTTACTAATATTGTAACCAAGTGATCAATATCTTAGTCTTAAGTCAATCTGTTTCCTTTTTTCCAGGATATGTTTCTTCTAGGTACATATTGCTATCAAGATGGATTCCTAGATATTTAACCTTTGGTGATACTGGAATTTGTACATTGTTAATAAAGACTGGTGGGTATAGTTGTCATGAAGTCAGGGCCGCCCTAACCACAGGGCTAAATGGGCTACAGCCCAGAGGCACCAGCCATCAGGGTGCGGCAATCCCCCCCTCGTGCATTTTGTTATGAAGAAGGGCGCATTATTGTTAGCCCACGGGCGACAAATTATCTTAGGACGGCCCTGCATGAAGTGACTTGGTTGAAATAGTCTTGTCGATGAGTGGATGCTATTAGGGAATCTTGGTCTGTTTCCGTCATAACGGTATCTTCTGAAAATGTTCCCTTCATTGTTTTATTCGTACTGGGTAGATAGGTTGTGAATATTAAGTAGAAGCGAGGGCCGAGAACGTTGCTTTGAAGAACGCCAGATTGAATGGTGGAATTTGGAAGTTTCGACATTACTCAGGTTCTAAAAGTTCGATCTCGTTGCTAAATCGTCAAATTCTATTGGCGGAAGCCAACGTTATTTAAGCATCATCATCATCAGGTTCGAAACGTTGACAAAAAACTAAGAATTGAATAAAACGTTACAAACATTGATAATTTGGATTTCCAATCTAGAGCGGTTGTAGAAATTGTTGAAAATTCGCTTCACAGAGTGATTGGTAACGTTCAGTCATTTTTTATTTTTTACAAAATTTCGTATTAGTGCAACGTTAATTTTGTACAACGGCGTATAGTTACACATATTTACTCGTCAAAATCTAAAAAAACGATTGCGTTAAACCACATATGTATACGTGAACGTAATTATGGTTAAAACCCGATAATTTAATTGAGGAAAAAACAATTTTAATCGCCAACTCGATTCAATTTTGTGGTCACTTTCGCGCCTCAGATTAGACAGTTATGTATTTTAATTTACGTCGGACGAAAAATATGTTTGTCATCATCGTAAAAAGGTCATCGCACGTAGGTATGTGACGAAAGTAAATTAAAGTTATCTGTGCATATCAAAAACAATGCCACTCTCTTCCTTGAACGACTCCTTTTTACGCTTCGGGCTTAAGGAAATGCAAATGAGAATGTTGCATTTTTTTTTACCCATCGTACATTGTCCATTCCAATTTAAATAGTTTTGTGAAATCAAAAATCAGCAATATCAACAATAACGTCTTGGGGCAATTGTTTATCGCTTAGTACTTGTAGTAATAATAATAATAATGTTTAGGATGTTCGATTCCGTCCTCTTTTTTACTCAATTTTTCAGATCTCTTTAATTTCTTTTTGATGCGTTATCGACCCGTTCGATGATTTGTTTAAAATCTTATGTTATTATTAAGCACTACAATTGTTAGCGCGCCGTTATCATTACAATTATCTGAATATTTTTTCATACGTAAGAGCATGAGTGCTCGACTTTTGCCGGAAAGATTTTTATTTTGTATGAGCAATGGTTGCTTGGCAATTAAACGAAAACCAAAGAAATTGGTCGAGTTTAATTGCCTTTAGCAATCATTGCGAATAAAAAAATCAAAATCTTGCCAGACAAAAGTTGAGCGCGAATGCTCTTTGGTTGGAGAATTATTCGAATGAATTGACATTTGTCAAAATGACATTTAATGTATTTTTAAAGTTGTCATGGCAAAACTATGACGTAACGGCAAGAAAAGCACCATCAATCTTTTCACTATAAGATTGTTCTGATTGGTGCATGTGATCTTGGTTTTAAAATATCATTGGTCCACGTCATCATGTGGATAATTCTCAAAATCTATATTAATAAAAATGAATTTGCAAAATGTTCGACGGAGCATCACTTGAGAACGGCTCGACCGATTTGGCTGATTTTTTTTTTGTTGTGTTCGTAATTGTCAGGACAAGGTTTGTATGAAAGAAATTTTTTGGAAAATCCACGGAAAAAGTCGGAAATTTTTAGCGT
>JAFFZR010027778.1:0-19071 GCA_018397195.1 Lethrus apterus | reverse complement strand
CCTTGTCGTACCCCTTCAGTTGTTTTAAATGCCTCTGATATCCTATTTTTGCTTATTACACAGTTACTCGTTTCTTTGTATATACTTTTTATCACTTTGATAAGCTTTCTATCAACTTGCTTATTTTCTAAGCATGTCCATATTTTTCTTCTTGGCACCTTGTCAAATGCTTTTTCCATGTCTAGGAAAGCGAGATATAGAGGTTCGTTTTTATCTTTTTGTTTTTGTATGATGTCTTTAATGGTGAAAATATGATCCTGTGTACTTCTGCCGTTTCTAAATCCGCTTTGTGTTTCTATTAATATTGGTTCTACTATAACTCGTAGTTCTTTTTTTCTAGTATTTGTTGGTACACTTTCATTATGGTGCTTAATAATGTTAAGCCTCTATAATTGTCGCAGTCCTTGTTGTCTCCTTTTTTAAATATTGGCACTATCAAACCTAGTCCCCATTCAGTTGGTATCATTTCCTCTCTCCATTAATTACAAGAATTAATTATTTGTGCATAATTTTTTTCCGTTCCAGAATCATGCTAAAACCGGAAAACTTGGAAGAAATGCAAGAATCGGTATCTCTTTTTGACAAATTACGGAGAGAAATTCCACAAGAACAAACACAATTCCCACTGATAACCGATCAAATCCTCGTATTAGATAAATATAAGGTGGAGGTTTCAGATGAAATAAGACAACTTGAAAAAGGTATATCAGCTATATGGCAAAAATACCTAGAAGTTCTAGACGAAGCTGAAAAAATGATTGGTTATGCCAAGGTAATTCTTGCAAACATCAAAAAGAATAAACAGCGTACACGTTAAGACACAAAAATATTCACCACACCTTCCATAAGGTACATTACTTTATAAGGACATTTTGCATTGTTTCTTGTAAAATGGCGTTTGGTGTTTCAGGATAATTTCAGAGCTGGCCTCTTAGAAGCTGCGGATGTTTTAAAGAAAGACGGAATTGCTCTTTTAGAGAGTTTTCTTGTTGGAGGACCGTTTTCAGCTGAATGGAGTGCAGAGGATGCCATGGCTTACTTGGCCGGTATGCGAGAAGGTCTTAGAGGCTTACGTGATACAGAAGCACAACTCAGAAAAGACTTAGGATTATTTAATCTTAGTCTTTTCGAATCTGCTGAACTAGCTCGTCTAGAAAAAGTATGTTGTATTCATGTTTTACTGTTAATAATAATAATATGAACTTTTTCAATAATATCTCTAAATGTATTCCTAAAACGTCCTCCAACTAGGTATAGTATAAGCAAGCCCGTTAAGCATTAGTCGTTCATAATATCCGCACTGACGACAGGTAATAACCCAGAAACCAATGTTGTTCTCCGGATGTGAACGATTAATGCGAGTCGAGTTCGTGTGTCAAATAAGGTATAGTGTGATTATATTAGACTTAAATTAGAATGCGGAAATCAAGAATTTGTAATATTTTAATGTCATATCTGTGTATGAACAAAACTCAAAAATTCATGCTAGTTTAAAGAATTGGTTTGTAATGGTTCTTACTGCTGGATATACAGGGTGATTCATAACGACAAACGTAAATGGGTGATCAGGAATGCTATTTTGAACAAATAAAAAAATTAAAAACTGAAAAAATAAATAATAATAATAATAAATAATTGAATAATGTAAAAATAATTTTTATTTTAACCTGTGTAAGCCTGTCAGGCCGAGAATTTATAGCGCTTACCTCGTAACTGTCAAATCAGCAACGTTTTAGTATTAATGTTTGGGCGGGAATCCTTAATTCAGAAATTTTAGAAATTAAAATTTTAGAAGATCGTTTAAATGGTAATAATTAGTTAATTTTTTTGGAAATCGTTTGAATGCGAAACTGGAAGATGTACCCATTAGTTGTTAGACAGAATATGTGGTTACAACATGATGGGGCATCTCCACATTCCGCTCGACCGGTAACAACGTGGTTGAATATAAATTATCCGGAAAGATGGAGTGGACAACATGGTCCGGTGCAATGGCCACCACGCTCGCTGGACCTAAACCCATTAGACTTTTATTTCTAGGGAGATTTGAAAGAAAATGTGTATGCAGTGGAGATTGAAACTCGTGACCAATTACTGGACAGAATTATTAACTGTGCCAATGGTATCCGTGCTTGAAATGTTATGAATCGTGTATACGATTCTTTAGTGCAACGTTGCAATGCATGTATTCAAGCTCATGGAGCACATTTTGAGCACTTATTATAAGTATATTTTTTGAAAAAATTTGTGAGTAAATATATATCATAGTTTATTTCGCAAACTAATAAAGATTTACATGTACATAGGAACGTATTTGTTCAAAATAGCATTCCTGATCACCCATTTACGTTTGTCATAAGTTATGAATCACCCTGTATAGATTTTAAAAAAAATAAAGTTTCAAAATATTATGTATTTATTTTGTCTGATCCTTCCATCAGTCCATTTTTCTGCCATAAACATTTCCCATTATTTTATTCCTCATTTCTAAAATTTCTTTTATTATTGAAATGTAGATTGTAAGTTAGAGGAAAAGGGAATAAGAAGAAAACAAGAAAGTTATGGTAATTTACTTTCATAACGAGGAAGTGACAGAAAATGAAATAATTAGAAAAAATGGACATCGGATTCACTGATAGGAAGAAAGAAAGTGCATAATAAGTTGAGAACAGGGCGGTTGATGGTAGACAAATCACATTAAGTTTGAATTTAGGGACAAAACTAAAGCAAAAGCAATCCAGGCAGTTAGGAGAATAAAGTTGGAAAAATTGAAAAGGAATGTATGGATGAAGGACGTGATGAAAGTTAACAGAGAAAGGAAAAAGGGTGGGACAAAAAACGTATGAAGAGGAAACGCTTATACATATGGAGGAGTCTGTTAGGATAAGGTAGTAAGCAAGCGGGCCGATCGCATTTTCGTATAAAAAAGGAAACAGGATAAAGGAAACGAAGATTTATACAAATTTTCAATTGACGATAAATGAGAACAGTGTTACGAGAAATTGGAAAACATACAGAAGCTATGAGACGAGAAAAGAAAATATGATATTAAATGCTCCAGGTAAATGGGGAATGGTTACAATGAAAATACATTATTTTGAAAAACTGACAGAGGAAAAAAGAGAAAAGTTAAGATAGGATATTAAGAAACAAAAACTGAAAAGTTTGATTGAGACAGATTGTGATTGTAAGTGAAGCCATAAAACAAGGGCTGAACACATTAAACTCCGGCTAACTGAATCCACTTATGTATTTAAACATAGTTTATAATTTTATACCAAAACATTTGTTTTAATACTACGTCCCTCTTTCATTTTTGTAGCTCGTTTTCTACCATTTACAAGCTTTATTATTGAATCCCTTCGAGGATATATCACACCCGCTACACAATCTTTGCGTCTCTTCCCACCTTATCTATTTGTCAATTTGCGAACCCAGTCTTTTTAATGTCGTCACTTGCCCCTCTTCCATTCTTCTCACACCCCATTAATTTTATGGATTGATTATTTCTTGTGTTCTGATGATTACGAACGTTCCCTCTTATAGAAAATCTTCCACTTTTTAAGGTTATTAAATAATATGTTACAACTTTTTCAAATTACACGTCGACATACCCTCAACATATTTTATTGTTCATTGTAGGAATTGTTAGTTTTGGAATTAGTCTGGGACCTCACGAATGAATGGAACGCCGCTTGGGAAAAATATAAGTCCGGTGAATTTTGGTCAATTGAAACGGAAGAAATGGAAGTAACTGCTCAAGGTTTATTCAGGAAACTTACTCGACTGTCCAGGGAATTGAAAGAGAAGGGGTAAATAACAATAAGTGTTTGTCAAAAAACTGATAATAGCTTTAATTAATTAATTGCAAGCAAACATAAATATATTTTTCAAACTATTCTAGAATTTTTGCCTGAAGACAACGACAAAATGTTGTTGAAACGTTGCAAACATTTGGTAAGATAATTATAATAATTTCTGTTAGATGGGGAATAGTAGAAAATACACGAGCCAGAGTCGACGCATTTAGAAGAACTCTTCCACTGCTAGGAGACTTGAAAAATCCTGCGATGCGGAATAGACACTGGGATAAAGTGAGAAAAATTGTCGGTATAGATTTCGACGAAAATTCACCTGAATTTAACCTGGAAGCAATAATAGCCATGCAACTTCAAGAATACGCGGAAGATATAAATGAAATATCCAACGCCGCCACAATGGAACTTCACATTGAGAAAGGTTTAATAGCAATTGGAGAAATATGGAAAACAATGGGCATTGAAATGATTCCGCATAAAGACAAAGGCGTATTTAGAATAAAATCGGTGGATGAGTGCTTTCAAGCTCTTGAAGAAAACATGATGCAACTGTCGACAATGAAGAGTACAAGATTTGTAGAACCGTTTGCCAAAGAGGTGGATTATTGGGAAAGAACGTTGTCGTACGTTATGGAAACTATCGAACAAGGACTTAACGTGCAACGACAATGGCTGTATTTGGAGGTAAGTTTTATAGCTAAGTTTTTCTTAAACTTCAAATATCTATTTATTTTAGAATATATTTGGTGGTGAAGATATTAGAAAACAATTACCTAAAGAAACGGAAGATTTTGATCGTATAACTAACACTTGGAAACAAATAACAATAGAAATGCACGACGCTCCAACCGCAGTTGAAGCAACAACATTTCGTCCAGCACCATATCTTTTGAACAAACTAACTCAAATGAACGATATGTTGGAGCTCATACAAAGGGCGCTGGAAAAGTACTTGGAAACAAAAAGACACGTTTTCCCGAGATTTTATTTCATATCAAACGACGACATGTTGGAAATTATGGGCAACGCAAAGAAACCCGAGGCCGTTCAGCCACATTTTAAAAAATTATTCGACAACTTGAACAAGTTGAAGCTTTCAAAGGTTTGTGTTATTTACCGTGTTTGGTGAAAATATAAATTTTTTTTCGTAGAATATAGTTTCAAGCAAAACAGAAGCTCTCGGTATGATTTCCGAAGATGGGGAATATATGGAATTTCCAAGGGTCCTTTTACTGGACGGACCTGTTGAAACTTGGCTATGTGAAGTTGAACGCATAATGAGGTTGACGTTGCGAACGGAATTCAAGCCTTGCAGAAACGCGTTGAAGAAAATGTTAAATAAACGTGATAAATGGTTACTGTCGTATTGTGGACAATTGTGCAATGCTTGTAGTCAAGTATGTTGATTCAGATTTTTGTTGTTTCGATTGATCATTCATTATATTAAATTTCAGATACAATGGACAACCAATTGCACGAGAGCTTTAATTCACTGCAAAATCCTTGAAAGTAAAAAACCGTTGAAAAGGTTGCGCAAAAAACAAAATCAAGTATTAAGTAAACTATCTGAATTAAGTCGCAAGGAACTTCCAAAACTACAGAGATTGAAAACGAATGCGCTTATAACAATCGAAATACATTCCAGAGATGTAATAGATCGAATGTATAAAGCAAGTAAGTCCCATATAATTTATATGTTATCATATTTATTACAATAAATTGTTTTAGATTGTATGGATACAGGTGCATTTGAATGGTTTTCTCAGTTGAGATTTTATTGGGACAGAGAATTGGACGACTGCGTAATTCGTCAGACAAATACACATTTCATGTACGGATATGAATATAATGGAAATTCTGGACGTCTTGTCATCACGCCTTTGACCGATAGGTTTGTTTGGAATAAATTTTTGTAATTGTATAAAAAATTGTATATTAGGTGTTACATTACTTTAACGACAGCATTGCATTTATTTCGCGGTGGAAGTCCCAAAGGTCCAGCGGGAACCGGTAAAACTGAAACTGTGAAAGATTTGGGCAAAGCGATGGGAATGTGGGTTATTGTAAACAATTGTTCGGAAGGTTTGGATTACAAAAGCATGGGAAAGTGTTTTTCCGGTTTAGCACAGACCGGAGCATGGGGATGTTTCGATGAATTCAACAGGATAAACATTGAAGTTTTATCAGTCGTTGCTCAACAAATTTTGTGCATTTTATCGGCCATTTCGCAACGTGCAACGAAGTTTGTTTTCGAAGGTAATAATACTCATCATTGTGGATTGCAATTTTGTGACAAATAATCTTATTAATTTTAAGGTATGGAAATTCATTTAAAATGGTCGGTCGGAATTTTCATAACGATGAATCCTGGATACGCCGGTAGGACAGAGTTGCCCGACAATTTAAAGTCGATGTTTAGACCAATTTCCATGATGGTGCCCGATAGTTCCATTATTGCTGAAAATGTATTGTTCAGCGATGGTTTTGAAAATACCAGATCATTAGCAAAGAAAGTGTGGTTAATTTATTCGCATTAAGGAATTTATTACGGTTGACTTTTAAGGTGTTCACGTTGTATCAGCTAGCAATGCGACAGCTAAGTCGTCAGGACCATTATGATTTTGGATTGCGTTCCATGGTCGCTTTGTTACGATATGCCGGGAAAAAACGCAGGGTACATTCAAACTTTCCCGAAGAACAAGTTGTGTATCTGGCTATGCAAGACATGAACATAGCCAAACTTACTTCGGACGATTTACCGCTATTTAATGGGATTATGTCCGATATTTTTCCGGGAGTAACATTGCCAGAAGTTGACTATGATGATATGAACGATGCTATAATAAAAGAATTACGTGATAAGGGACTACAGGTTATCATTTTTTCCCCTCACAATACTGATGGCAACACTTTTAGATTTTTTTTTTTTTTAAATCTTATATGTAATTTGATCAAAAAATTATTTCTAAAATTCAAAAAAAAAAAATTGTAAGTATTCACAAATTTTCATATTGAACTAACCTTATTTTGATTTCAGCCGATCAAAACTGCAATAACCAAAGTAATACAATTATACGAGACGAAAGGTTCGAGGCATTCGGTTATGATTCTGGGTAAAACCGGGACGGCTAAATCAACGACGTGGAAAGCCTTAAAAGGCGCGATGGGTCGCTTGAAAAAATCGAACAAACCTGGTTTTAACTATGTCCACGTTTTTCCCATTAATCCGAAAGCTTTGAACCTTGGAGAACTTTATGGAGAGTACAATCTCAGCACAAATGAATGGCTGGATGGTGTTATAAGTTCTATTATGAGATTAACATGTGCCGGTGAGTAGATTACAATGAATGTGTACATTTTACGTCAATTATAATAGAGGAGACCGTTGACGAAAAGTGGATTTTATTCGATGGACCTGTTGATGCTGTGTGGATTGAAAATATGAACAGTGTTATGGATGACAATAAGGTTTTAACACTGATAAACAGCGATCGAATAACTATGCCCGAGCAAGTGTCGTTGCTTTTTGAGGTGGGGGACTTGACTGTGGCATCGCCGGCTACGGTAAGCCGTTGCGGTATGGTTTACAACGACTATAAAGATTGGGGATGGAAACCTTATGTTCACTCGTGGATAGAAAAGCAACACAAACGAGGAACGCAATATCAAGAAATTGTACGTTGTACCTAAAGATTTTTAAATTTATTTATTTATTTATTATTTAAAGTATTTTATGTCAATTTATAGATGATGGGTTATTTCAATTATTACGTTGGATTAATATTGGATTTTAAACGCCTAAATTGCGAAGAAACGGTAATTTGTCCTGAATTAAATTTAGTGACCTCTCTGTGCAAATTGTTGGATATATTTGCTACGAAAGAAAACGGAATTGATTCCACTAACCAAGAACAGTTTGAAGAAATGTCTAAGTTGTGGTTCCTCTTTTGGTAAAACCAATAATTTTAACTGTAAGTTGTAATCAAAATGTATACATTTTAGTATGATTTGGTCAGTGGGTGGCACAGTTAATGAAGACGGACGTAGGAAGTTGGATGTGTTGATTCGAGAAAAAGAAGGGGTATTTCCATTACGGGATACTGTATATGAATATTTTGTAGATTTGAAATTAAAATCTTTTATGCCATGGTCGGAGAAGTTATCATTAGGTTGGCGATACGAAACTGGGTATTATGCACCAATTCTTTGGTATTTGCAAAGAAACCTTTTTATGTTATAGCATTCCATTTTTCAAAATAATCGTCCCGACCATCGATACCGTACGCTATGAATGTATTTTAAGTTCGTTATTGAAAGCGAACTATCCTGCATTGCTAACCGGCCCCGTTGGTACAGGAAAGACCTCAACTGCTCAATCCGTTCTTGGTAGCTTAAATAGTAACAGATACACAATTCTTAATATAAACATGTCTGCCCAAGTACAGCGTGCGTTTTGTGATTTTTTAAAACTGATTGAATAATTACAGACTACGTCGCAAAATGTTCAAGATGCCATCGAAGGCCGTGTAGAGAAAAGGACAAAAGGAAAGTATGCACCTACTGGTGGAAAATTCATGGTGACTTATATGGATGATCTCAATATGCCAGCGAAGGAAACTTATGGATCTCAACCACCACTGGAATTGTTAAGACAATGGATGGATTATGGATTTTGGTACGATCGGTTGAAACAACAAAGAAAATATATTGAAGTATGTTTACACATTATTATGTTTAAATCATTACATGCTACATTAAAAAAAGCCTTACCTGTAACTATAAATTGTGGGATAAAATTGTTTTAGAATATGTTGGTATTGGCATCAATGGGACCACCTGGTGGTGGAAGAAACGTCATATCCGAAAGACTCTTGAGCAATTTTAATGTAATTAACATGACATTTCCGACTGAAAATACAATTGAGAGGATTTTTGGTACGATGCTTATCCAACACCTATACGACTTCAACTCAGAGATCAAGCAAATTGGTCGTGCTCTTACGGAAACAACTATAGACTTGTATAACAACGTTATTGGAAAAATGTTACCTACGCCGACGAAAATACACTATTTGTTCAATCTGAGAGATATTTCGAAAATTTTCCAAGGATTACTTAGAAGTAACAAAGACTATCAAAATAGCAAACCTGGTATGTTAAGACTGTGGATACATGAGTCATTCAGAGTTTTCTATGACAGATTAGTCGATAATAAGTGAGTAATTTGTATCTATTTTTAAGGCGTTTTATCATTTTTATGTTAGGGATCGAGAATGGTTTAAAGATCAAATCAACGAGCAAATGGGAAATCATTTCGAGTTAACTTTCCATTCACTTTGTCCCAATAAGGAAGTTCCAACTTATGCCGATTTTGTAAATCCTTACGGTATGTACGAAGATCTGATGGACCCGGTTGCTGTTCGCAACTATTTGGAATTGCAGATGGAAGAATATAATGTTTCTCCTGGGGTTGTTCGTATGGATTTGGTATTGTTTAAAGATGCCATAGATCACATTTGTAGAATAGTACGCGTTGTGTCTCAACCTAGAGGGAATATGCTTCTTGTTGGAATCGGTGAGCAAATAAATGTAATATGCACCCATAAATATTCTGATGAGGTGCAAATTCCTTTAGAGATCGTCATATTCATAATTTTGTTTTTACAGGTGGAAGTGGAAGACAATCCCTTTCGCGAATTTCATCATACATATGCGAATATAACTCATTTCAAATTGTTGTAACACAAAGTTACCGTGTGCCCGAATTTAGAGAAGATTTAAAAGTCTTGTATGGATTCACCGGTGTAGACGGAAAAGCCACGGCGTTTATTTTCAACGATACGCAAGTGACAGACGAAAGCTTTTTGGAAATAATCAATAATATGTTAAGCAGCGGCGAGGTTGCTAACTTGTACAAACCAGATGAATTTGAAGACGTTAGTGTTTGTAATAGACCACAATTTATAATAAATTAACGTTTTATAGATAAAAAGCAAACTGTACTCTGGTGCCACAAAAGCTGGTGTGGCACAAACGACAGAGGGAATGTACAACTATTTCATTGAAAGGGTGCGTTCAAATTTGCATATAATTTTGTGTATGAGTCCAATAGGTGAGGCGTTTCGAAACCGACTGCGACAGTATCCTGCGTTAATCAACTGTTCAACAATCGACTGGTTCTGTGATTGGCCGAAAGAGGCACTTCTCGAAGTTGCAAACAAATATATGGCTGACGTGAATTTTGTCGAAACAATAACTGGAGAAAAAACGGTATGTTTTAAAAGAGTTTTCAAATAAATTGCTTAATAAATTACTAACTGATCAGGGCCGTCCGAAAAATATTAGGCACCCGTGGGCTAACTAACAATAATGCGCCCTTCCTCATAACAAAATGCACAGGAGGAGTAAAAATTGCGCCCCCTGAAGGCTGGCGCCCCTGGGCTGTAGCTCATTTAGCCATGTGGTTAGGGCAGCTCTGATCATGTTTACAAATATGTAAAATGTCAATTTTCGACTCCATGTATTCAAAACTATTTATTGAATGATAACTATTGATTAACTATTGATAACTATTCGTTAAACATACTAACTGGATATTTGAAATTAATTTCGTGAACAATTTGAAATTTATTGATTATCAGGAAAAACGACGAGGGTCTGTTTTGGTATCTACACAGGATCGATTACGCGAAGCCACAGCAACTACGTTCGCCACAGTACACGATTCTGTAGCAAAATGTGCCAAACGCATGGCGGAAGAAATGAAACGGCACAGTTATGTTACGCCAGTAAATTACATAGAGTTGGTGGGAGGATACAAAGCGTAAGTATAAGTAAACAGAAAGACAAAACAGGTCAATATCAAATGTTATAAATAATTTGTAATTTTATCAACTAATTATTTATATATAAAAATTCAAGACATAAAACACAAAATAATAACAACAAATGAATAATAAACCGATGAAATAAAAAAATATTATCCTCAAAACTTAAGTCCCATTATCTTTGAATCAATATTTTTTTTTAAAAATATATTTTTTGGATGAACACTGCCGTTTTTGCGGATTCTATTTCGTATAACACTCTTCTAGAGTCTTATCGTTCTAATTCCGGAAACATTAGTAAATAAATAAAAGTGAATAAGCACTAAATTTGTGTGTAAATATACATAAATTCATAATAAATAATTTGGTTGTGTTAGTTGAGTTATAGCCAACAATGTGTTAATAAATAATTGTTAACGATTTTTTTTTAAATTCAATTTTATATTATTTGATGTACACTTTTCAAAACAGAATGTTGGCTGAAAAACGGCTGGAAATATCAACCCAAGCGAACAAACTTAGAAGTGGTCTATGGAAAATTGACGATTGTCGATCCAAAGTCGAAACTATGTCAATTGAGTTGGAGGAAGCGCAAGTAAAAGTCGTAGAGTTCCAGCAACAATGCGACGAATATTTGGTGATAATTGTCAACCAACAAAAGGAAGCTGATGAGCAACAGGTACATATTACATTCTCCTATAGTCTTTTTGCATACTATTTACCAAATATTTCTTTTTCTACATTTTATTCATGATCTCAATTTATTCTGGCTTTCAAATTTCGATCCTGGTAGTGGAATTATCTTTTTAAATCTTTCTAACACCTTCACCAACTCTTCGCATTTTATATCTTCTATCTCATTCGCGCTTTTTTAGACTTCTACATCAAGTTATCTTCTTTTCGCAGACATCCGAATTTCAACCTCCTACACTCTAATATATTTCGAAATTTCTTTTGCACTTTTCGGCTTTGTGGCTTCCTATAAATCGCTACAATTTCATGAGTTATGATACAGTGCGCTTTCTATAAAACATGATTCCATCCCTCCACACTGTGTAAAATAATTGCTACAATATTGTTGTTAATTTACAAATTACAATTTTAGAAAGAAGTTGCGAAAACAAGTGTTAAAATTGGCGAAGAAGAAATCCAATGTAAAAAATTGGCAGATGTTGCCCAAGCCGATTTAGATTTGGCGATGCCAGCGTTGGACGAAGCCGTAAGAGCTCTAGACGCTTTAAATAAGAAAGATATTAGCGAGATGAAATCTTATCTTAAACCACCTGCGAAAGTTAAATTGGTCATGGAAGCGATATTAATCTTAAAGGGGGTAAATTGAGCAAACATTTTTACGCAAAACTTTACGTTTATGACCAGGTGGACACGACTTGGGAGGAAGCTAAACGACAACTTGGAGAGCAGAATTTTTTAGGCGAGTTACGCGAATTCGATAAGAATCATGTTACAGATAAAACTTTAAGAAAAATTGCTGCATACACAGGGAACGAAGAGTTTGTGCCGGATAAGATTGGTCTGGTATCCCTCGCGGCGAAGTCTTTGTGCATGTGGGTTATTGCAATTGAAAAATATGCTAAAGTTTGGAAGTAAGTCCAATTTGCTTAATCGGCTTTTTGGCCATCAAAAATCATTTTTAGAGTGGTGGCGCCGAAAAAGGCAAAACTGGATGAAGCAATGGAATCTTTGCGAGAAAAACAAAAATTACTAGCTGATTTGCAAGCAAAATTGGAAGAATTAACTAGAATGTTGGAAAGATTGCAGAAGGAATATGAAGAAAAATTGTTACAAAAAGAAGAATTGGATAAAAAAGTAAGTTACGTTTAAATGTGAATTGTAGCATTGGAAATTATTTTTGTAGGCCGCATTGCTACGATTGAAATTGGAAAGAGCTGCTATGTTGGTCGAGAATTTGGCGGGTGAAAAAGTTCGTTGGGAAGAGACCGTCAAGAATCTTGATTATTTCTTCGAAATGCTGCCAGGAGATTGTCTTTTAGCGACAGCGTTCATATCATATCTTGGACCATTTGTTTCGAGCTATCGTGATTATTTAGTCGATTTGTGGAAAGATGAAGTAAATATAATTTTTAAATAAGTTTCAAATAGAAAAACGATTTTTGTTTCAGGTTGCAAATTTAACCATACCTTATTCTGCAAACTTCAGCGTTATTACCTTTTTAAGTGATCCGACTACAATACGAGAATGGAATGTGCAAGGTCTTCCGTCTGATAATTTTAGTACAGAAAATGGTATTATTGTAGTACGCGGAACAAGATGGCCTTTGGTGATAGATCCACAGTGTCAAGCACAAAAATGGATTAAGGCAATGGAAAGCGTAAATGATTTAAAGGTACGGATGATTTATAACAATTAAAGATTTTAGTAACATTATTTACAGGTGATAGATTTTGGTATGCCGGATTTTATGAAAATTGTCGAAAAAGCTGTGCAGTTTGGTAAACCCATATTATTACAAAATATTCTAGAAATTATGGATCCTTCGTTAAATCCTATATTAAATAGAGCTGTTGTCAAACAAGGCGGGATGAATTTAATGAAACTTAATGATAAAATGGTGTCATACAACGACAAATTTAAATTTTTTATAACAACGAAGTTGACTAATCCGCACTATCCTCCGGAAATATCTACGAAAACAACGCTGATAAATTTTGCCGTTAAACAACAAGGTTTAGAAGCTCAATTACTCGGTATCGTGGTAAGAAAGGAAAGGCCACAATTAGAGGAACAAAAAGATACATTGGTTACTACTATTGCTAAAGGTAAGTTAGTTGCTAAAAATATTGTTGACATTTTAAAAGTTTTTTTCCATCAGGTAAACGTACGTTAATGGAGTTGGAAAACGAACTGTTAAGGTTACTCAACGAGACGCGCGGTTCCTTGTTAGAGGACGTGGAACTGTTTCACACCCTTCAGACGTCAAAAGCTACTTCACTGGCTGTACAGAAAAGTTTGGAAATATCTGAAACTACGGAAGTAGCGATTGATGTTGCTCGCGAGGTTCGATAAAAACGAATGATTTTAATATTTCATGTGCGCTCAATTTCAACTCTCTGTAATGGGAATAAATTTTTAGGGGTATAGACCGTGTGCGGAGCGTGCGTCGATATTATTTTTCGTGTTAAACGACATGGGTAGAATTGATCCAATGTATCAATTCGCATTGGATTCTTACATATTCCTTTTTACTCAATCGATTGATAAAAGTGCAAAATCACAAACACTGCCGGAAAGGATAACTGCGTTGAATGATTATCATACTTACGCCGTTTACAAGTTAGTTTTTGAGTGCTAATATATATATATTTTTTTTAAACGTGTTTTTACAGGAATACATGTCGTGCTATTTTTGAAAACCACAAGTTGTTATTTTCCTTTCACATGTGCATAAAAATTCTAGAAGCTCAAGGAAAAATTGTCAGCGCCGAATATAATTTCTTTTTAAAAGGTGGCGTTGTTTTAGACAGAGAGAATCAAATGGATAATCCATGTGCCGGTAAAAAATTATCTATAATTAAAAACAGCGATTGAAAAATATTTTTAAAATCGTAAATAATTTACATGCGATTAATTTACCTGAACCTGTTATTCTTTTAAATAAACATTTTATTTCTAGTTGCACGTATTGTGTTTTAGGTTGGTTAAATGACATTGCGTGGGATAATATGACGGAAATGGATAAATTAGGCGGTTTTCATGGAGTAATCACATCATTCGAACAATATCCAAAAGACTGGTACACTTGGTATACACATTCGGAACCTGAAACGTTGCCGCTTATTGGTATTCGTTTAATATTCACGAATTAAAACCCGAAAGAGTAATTTTTTAGGTGAATGGGAAGACATTTGCAACGAATTTCAGAAAATATTGTTTGTCAGGTCTTTAAGGCAAGATCGCATATCATTTTGTACGGCAACTTTTATCGTTAATCAGCTGGGAGCGCGTTTTGTTGAACCACCCGTGTTGGACATTAAGACGGTGTTTGAAGAATCAATTCCTCAAACTCCGCTAATTT
The DNA here is from genome assembly GCA_018397195.1 of Lethrus apterus. Classification (NCBI taxonomy): domain Eukaryota; kingdom Metazoa; phylum Arthropoda; class Insecta; order Coleoptera; family Geotrupidae; genus Lethrus; species Lethrus apterus. Next base: position 4,371 of record JAFFZR010027778.1, on the reverse strand, counting down.
TCGTACTTACGCCGGGTGTGGACCCGACGAATGCCTTAATTCAACTATCAGAAACGTGTAAAATGGGCCATAAGTTCCATAGTTTGAGTCTGGGCCAAGGCCAAGCGCCCATAGCAACTAAGTAAATAATATTTTACAATTTTTTCGGTTTAAAATTTGATATAATTCCAGACTGATACAAACGGGTGCGGTGGAGGGTAATTGGGTATTTTTGGCTAATTGTCATTTGTCGCTTAGTTGGATGCCAAAATTGGATAAAATTGTGGAAACGTTACAAACTGGCAGAGTACACAAGCAGTTTAGATTGTGGTTGAGTTCCAGTCCACATCCGGATTTTCCAATTTCGATTTTGCAAGCTGGAATAAAAATGACTACAGAACCACCTAAGGTGATTTGGTTAATTTTTCTCCGTAAGTGTACCACAAAATATTTTCAGGGTATTAAAGCAAATTTAAAAAGACTATATCAAGTTATAACCGAAGAACAGTTTGCTATATGTCAGAGCGGAGAAAAATACAAAAAGCTCCTGTTTGCTTTGTGCTTTTTCCACTCGGTTTTGCTCGAACGGAAAAAATTCCAACAACTTGGCTGGAATGTCATATATAGCTTCAACGATTCCGACTTTGAAGTATAATTTCAAATGATTCACTTACGAATTTACGTTTCCATTAGGTTTCAGAAAATTTGCTAACAATTTATCTCGACGAATATCAGCAGACAACACCGTGGGATGCTTTAAAATATTTAATTGCTGGCGTCAACTACGGAGGACACGTAACAGACGACTGGGATAGAAGATTACTCACAACCTACATAAATCATTATTTTTGTGATGATGCAATCACGACGCCTTTTTACAGATTGTCGTCGTTACCAACTTATTATATTCCACACGATGGAAGTTTGCAATCATATCGGGATTATATAACATTGTTGCCAACTGTAGACAGACCCGAAGCTTTTGGACAACATCCAAATGCTGATATAACATCGCTGATATCGGAGGCGCGAATGTTGTTTGAAACTTTAATGTCTTTACAAATCCAAGCAGCGGGAGGCGACAGCGAATCCAAAGAAGAAAAGGTAATAGATGCAAAATGTCTTATGCAATACTACTATTTCCTATATGTACGCATGTTTCAAAATCTAACAGGTTGCGCAATTAGCGGCTGATGTTATGTCGAAAATACCTGGCACCATCGATTATGAAAACACTGAAAAACTTATAGGAACGACAAAATGCCCATTGGATGTAGTATTATTACAAGAAATAAGCAGGTATAGAATTTGGTTAATTTATAAACAAACTTTACATATTTTGATTGATTGAGGGATTAAATTAAGTTAGGTTGGGTTTATTTGAGTACGTTGGAAAATTAGGTAGAATTAAATTTGAATTAGACAACTATATTCTTTGATTTCTTAACTGAGCTTTATGAAAGAGATCAAGGATAACAGTAAAAGCTCAAGAGCAAAAAAATATTTCAGATAATTTTCAATATAAATCTATTTGTCTTCAGATACAATTACTTGCTAGTAAAAATTACCACATCTCTCATTGAACTTCAAAAAGGTATTAAAGGATTAGTCGTTATGTCATCAGAACTCGAAGAAATATTTACTTGCATATATGAAGCAAGGGTACCATCTCAGTGGTTGAAAGGTTAGTATAAATATTACACTGTACTCAATAATTTTATACAATTTTAGCATTTCCGTCGTTGAAACTTTTGGGTTCATGGACCAGAGATTTAATTCAACGTGTTGATCATTTTGCTACATGGGCATTAACGACACATCCACCTTTGCTGTTTTGGTTAGCAGCGTATACTTTTCCAACCGGTTTCCTAACTGCTGTTCTTCAGGTCTTATATATGTAATAAAATGCTTGCGTAAAAATGTTTGATTTTAGACTGCTGCTCGAGCGACTCAAATACCCATCGATTCCTTAAGTTGGGAATTCGCCGTACTTACAGTGGAAGAATCGGGCATAGTTGAATATCCCGAACAAGGTGTTTATATCAAAGGTTTGTATTTGGAAGGAGCTGGTTGGGATAAAAGATATGCCTGTCTTGTGGAACCGCAACCAATGCAACTTGTTTGTGCCATGCCTTTGATACATTTTAAACCTGTCGAACAATTAAAGAAGAAGACCAGAGGTTTGTAGAAAAAGTCGATGATAATTTTTAATTAATTCTAATTTAGGATTGTATGTTTGCCCATGTTATTATTATCCAATACGGACGGGTGCACCTGGTTGTCCTGCTTTTATTGTGGCTGTGGATTTGAAAAGTGGTACACAAACATCTGATTTTTGGATAAAACGAGGAACGGCTTTATTACTTAGTTTATCAAATTAATATATCCCTATTTAAGTTTGTATACCTATTAGTTTAATAAAATTTATTTATTTTAATAAAAATACGTGTATAATTTAGACAATTTGGGCACTCAAATGACAATTCAAGGGTGTGTTATAAAAAAATAAATAAAAAATGTGTCTTACGTTAAAATTCTTCAGTGATTCGGAAATATGATCTTCACTTCTATTAAAGTACCTAGAAATTTTTTCTTAGAAACAAATGTGCCTAAAAGATAGTTGTTTCAAAAGGAATCAGCTTATGAAAAAATGATCATGTGAAAAAATTATGTTTAATTTGTGCAGGTAATAGATAGTCCCCACAGGTGGTTAATATGATAAAAAATAAATATGATAGAACATATTTTGGAGAATGAGAATTGTCATTTGAAATAATAAAAAAAATTAAACGAATTTAAAATAAAATTCAAAATTTGTCACATTTCATTTCATTTAACGCATACGCCGATGGCATATGTTATTTAATGGACAAAGAATATTAACAAATTTCAAATAAAAGCAATTCAAACTATATTGTTTACGAATTCATAATATGCAAATGACATGCCGTTTTATTATAGGAACATGTGTTTTAATCAATGACCTGGGAATTTATGAAATTGGCGAAGCACGAAAAATAAATAAATAAATTCTTTCAAAAAATGTGAAAACATGTCCGATTAATTCTTGGAAAAGCAAAATTTATATTAGACTTACATTTGAATAATTTATATTATAATTATTTTTATCGTTAATTCAGCGGAAATGATAAAAAATCCACTTTAATTACATATTTTTTATCCTATTTTTTATGAAAATCAGAATATTTAATTCGAAGCTCAAACCGAAAAAAAAACAAAAACAGAAAAATAAAACTAACGGCTAATGCAATTAAATATTTAGAGAATTTATATTGAGCGAAATATTCAACTTGTCAGCAGTTTTTTTTATTAATTAACAAGTTTACCCACTGTCGTGCAATTTATTCTGAAGATCATTATTTGTATCAAATTCTTTAAAATGAGACTTTTAGACGACGTTAAATTAATTAATTATTATAATAATAATCATGACAACGGTTTCTATAGAGAATAATAAAGATTAATTAATCATGGCTTGGTGCAATTGGGTATAACCGCAAGTATATATTCTCCAAGTCGTAGGTAGCATTTGAAATGAAATTTGATGGTTTTTCCGTTTAATAAATGTAGAAAAATTATTTCGGTGGTGAATTTTGAAAATATCACCAGCGATGACTATATTAACCGAAAGCTTTGTGGAGCTGGAAATAACAATGAATGACATGGATGCACACGGTCGTTGGCGCTTCTTTTGATATTTTTTTGTTTAATCCATTTGTATTCAAAAAGGAAATTTTTTATATGTGCTGTTATGTTCAGCCAAGAATTTTACAAATGGACGATTCTAAATTTTCAATATTTAAAATCGATAGTCATATATGTTTTGTATTTAATACATTATTTTTGTACTAATATTTTATTGCAATATCGGAAGATTTTATAAAATAACTTATGACTTATGACAAAGCAACTAATTTTATAGAGAAACAAATTTCTAAGAATTTGCGAGTTTGCCAGGAAGAACCATTTTGTTTCATCTCATTAACGCAAGTGTCCGCAAGTGTTTTTATAACGTTCAGTGACGTATTGCAGTGAACCCCGGCTAGCGCGCATAAATAAAATTTTTAATTTATTTATAATGTTATCTTCGGTTACAGGCTTCTATAATTAGGTCCATAAAAAATACACATTTTTTTTTGTTTAGTTATTACAGAAATCTTTATTAATAAACAAAATATATATATATATACAATAACAACAAGTGACATGCATTGAACACTCACCTCCGTAGACTAACGTCAGTTTCTGGCCGATTAAAGCCTTCGTCAGTACGGCTGCTGTGAGCGAACAATGCACATCGGATAATCGAGGTTAATCACTCGTAGGTAATGATATAACGAAAATGATGTTACAGATCCACCTTTCGGTGAT
>JAFFZR010027777.1:0-19074 GCA_018397195.1 Lethrus apterus | reverse complement strand
TAAATATATTGTATTAGTTTATATTGTTCAGGGTTAGGTATTAAAGCAGATTTGTATATCTGAATCTCGCCCTGTGGTTGCGTTATAAGTTTAGATGGCTTGTCTATTTATTTTTTTTTCTTGTCTATGTATTTTTGCTTATGGTTTATGTATTTTTGTATTTAACTTATTGTATTATATTTTTGTATATTCTTATAAGGCAATAAAGACACATTATTATTATTATTATTATTATTATTATTATATCTTTTATATTTTTTTCTATTTGTAAACGAAAATCTCCAAGTAATTTGCGCCAACTTTACAAACCAATAAAACTTTCCAGGACGATTTATTAAATAAACAAACCGCCTCAGTCGACTCTCGAGAATCAAATCGATGTCGTTTTTCCCGCGCAACGAAAATTGACTTTCTCGTACTTGTCGACGCGAAAGTTACACGTTGGCAAATTTTATTTAAACTTTTCGGACGCAAACTTCGCGTTGAAAAGTACGAAAATCTCATCGTGAAAATTCTCACAACAAGAAATACATTTGTAGACCGGAGGCGGCGAATCGTCTAGTTACCATTTTGATGAGCCGGTTCGCGCGCACGTCATGACCGAGTTAGTAGTTACGAAAAGTAGGACGAAATGCAGCGGGGAAAACGCTTCTCGGGGGAAATTTTCAGACGAAAACACGGAAAATATATAATGGAGATTTTAAACATTAGTTTTAAGTTGATGTTTTCTTTTGTAAAATATGCACTGCGAGTCTTTAATAAACTCGCCGCACGGTTTTCTGCTGCATTGTAAGTTTAAAATCTACTCCCAAGAGATTCTTCAGGGAATTGTGAAATTGACGATTGTTAAGTGAAATCCTAGAAAGAGCTTCCGCGTGTTTTAAAAGTAAATAAAAAAAATCTTATTTTGCGACCTGATGTATCGGGAATTTTTCATCTAAGTTTTCTATTTCCTAATTTGTACAGAACGCATAATTTTCCAGTTATTTTTGCTTTTAAAGTTTGCATTGAAGAAGCAACTCTTCTCTTATTTTTGAATATCCATGGAACAACTCCTTACTCAGTTTTCAATAAAAAAGGGATTTCATGAATTTTATAGGAATTATTTGCAGATTTGCGCATTCTGAAGGATCCAGTACAGCTGTTTAAGGATGTATGAGTCAAAATTTTAATGGGAGTCTAACGCCTGCAAAGCCTTCGCTTTGTTCTTTAAAATCAATAACAAAAACATTAAACAATAATTACACTATTACAATTCGCACACCGTAACATATGAAAGTCGTCAATTTAATTTTTTATTGATCAAAAAGCAAAAAAATAAATTAACTTACACGCCATAAGACATCAAAACCGTTAACACTCAATAAATACACATTTCCGCCCAATACATTTAATTAAAAGCCTTAACATTTTAATTGGGTCTCTCCATAAAATTCTAACGTGTAATTACAGATACAGTTCGATACGTAACTGCGAGGTACTTTTTAATGCGCGAAACTCGAAATATCAAAACTACTTAATTGCTGCAACCACACTCAAATAAGTAGGTTATGATCGTTATATTCTTCTGAAGTGATATTTCTTGTAGTTATACATCGTCGAAGTACGCTGTTAAGTGGACTTCAATTAATAACGTGCTCGTTCCTTTTTGATGATATCCGATAACGAGTAATACAAATTATGAAATTGCGCTACGTATTGAAAGTAGCTAACGTTTAAAAAGAGAATACACAGCACAGTTTAGAAATGTGGAAACTGTATTTTAATAGGATTATTATTATATTATGATACAAACCGCAGACTTGAAAATGCTTAGCAGATAATACGGAGCGCCGCGCCGCGCCGTTCTAAGTTCGAAGCGTACGGCTTTAAAAACACCGTGAGGCGTCGCGAAGTTTGAAATTTTACTAATTTTGAAATAAACTGTTAAAAGTTCTTATAACAAAACTACTTGCGTATAAAAATATAAACTCTTAACATATAAGTTCGATGGTAACTATTATTTAAAATAAAATCTTTTCACGTATCAAAACTTCATTACTAAAGAAAATGAGAAGATCTGAACAAAAATAATGCAAAGGAATTGTTTTTCGACAACTAATTACAGAGAATCGAGGCCTTAGTAGTAGTCCAGAACAACCTAAATCACTGGTTAAAGAATCACCCATCATTTGTACAAGAATCCGAAGATAATGTTTAGATAATGTTCCTGTTGAAGTACGAATATTGAGGATTTATCAAGTTCTCGAAAACCAGGTTTGTGACGAATTGTCTACTTATTACGTTGAAATATTGATAGAGAATAGTCATTCATTATTAAGGACAAATGATAGCCTAAGTTTTCAAGTGCTTACTTTATTGCAATTGTATTGAACAATATAATTATTAAATGTGATTGACCATATTATTAAAAATAAAAAGGTCTATATATAGTGAATGTTTCAAGTACAAACGAATTTAATGCATTAAGTTATGAAAATTGCTTCAATGAATCGTCACAAAAAAATCGCATTCGAAAACTTATTAAAATGATAAGGCCTTTTAAGTAGTCTGTATATACTATAGTACAGACATTTTTTAATAATTATTCTATGGGGAAATTTCCAAATGTATTGCAGTCGCGCCATCTGTCGTAGAGAAACCACAAACTAATAAATACAATGTCATTCTTATAAAGATCCATGTCCAGTTACACCAAACAAAACAACAAAAAATCCCTTAACAACTTCTAAACTATTTTAATTCGAGTTTGATCCGTTCCAATTCCGCAATCATTTTATCAACTTGTTCCAAGTCCATTTCAAAATTGATCGTTTTTCGCCTATCATCGTCCTTCCGCAAACAATGAAAATCGACCTGTAAAAGCGGCTCACCAATCGAAGCCAATTTCGAACTACCCAAAACCCATTTCAATTTCCAATCCAGATTTTCGACGAGCGCGCAACCGTTCTTAATCAGATTTTCCCGCACCAAAAACTGCGTTATCTCCGATTTTCTCACTTCGAAACATTCACGAATCGCACGCACTGCGTCTTCGCCCAGTTTTTCGATTTTTGCGTCGAAAGTTTCGCCGTGAATGACGCTCTGTTTGAAGACGGTTTGAATGAAATTTCGCGCTTGTTCGAATTCCTCGGGCGTCCACTCGATGTCGCTGCCGTAATTGTCGGAAAGTGGTCGTTTTCGACCGATTAAATCGTCGACACACACGTGCAAGAACTGAAATGTTTTATTTAATAACAATGAAAATTCGTGTATGTGTTATTTACCCCTGTTATGTCGTGGGAGTTTGATATTTTTAATAAACAATTTTCAACGGCGGCCATATTGAACGCCACATTTAAACAGGATAGCCACAATACTGTTAGAGTACTTATCACAAAACTTAACTTAGAATGAAAGCAAAATTCACATCCTAATTGCTTTTACAGAAATTCGTGGTTATAGTTACATTATTTCCCAAATAGTCTAATTTATGTGCATATTTGATGTTTTTTTTTGTTTTACTTTTTGCTACATTGGCATCAATGTGCCCATAGTAACATAAACATTGTAAAATTTGTAAAGATAATTAAGAGAAAACACAGATTAAATTACATTTAGGTGATTATTCAGTACTCTTGCTTGATTCTACAAAGGAACTATTAATTTAAAATTTTTTTGTAAGAAACTAAAAATTTGTTACCTAACTTCACACTACAACTACTGACAACTGTCAATTTGTTTTCGTTCAGACGCCATTATTAGCGTGCCTATGTGAGTAGTTTTAATTAGTATTTTTATAAGTGAAGAGACGTTAAGAAACAATGGCCGAGTATTTGGCCTCAATTTTCGGCACAGAAAAAGACAAGTAAGTACTCTGTTTGATTTCGTAGCCGTTTCTGCAGCGCGTCGTTTTAGGGTAAACTGTTCCTTTTACTTCAAAATTGGGGCCTGCCGGCACGGCGACCGGTGTTCACGTATACACAACAAACCGACTTTTTCTCAGACGTGTTTACTCCAAAATTTGTATGTCAATCCGCAGAATTCCGCAAAATCCGCCGATGGAAGTCACTGTAAGTAACTCGAGTTGATTTATGAACTGATTTTGACTAAACATCATTGTAGTGGTCGCCAACGTGTCCGACGAGGAAATGCAAGAGCATTATGATAACTTTTTTGAAGATGTATTTGTAGAATGTGAGGATAAATACGGCGAAATTGAAGAAATGAATGTTTGCGATAATTTAGGTGACCATCTCGTTGGAAATGTTTATATAAAGGTTAGTTACTATAATAGATAACTGTATCCAATTATAATAGTAAATATGAGACATACTATTGTATGTATTATGAATGTTATTTTTTTTTTGCACGGTTTGTTGCAAAAGTCCGTAATAAGAGATTAAACAAGTCTGAACCAAATACGAAGTGATAGTATTAATTTATAATGTGGTGACTTTGAAAATTGTTCGTAATGATTTTGTGAAGACAGTTTATTTTCAGTATAGACAAAGGCATTTTTTAATGATATAACGAGATGTTTGAGAGAGACTACATCAAGTGTAGGTTGCTTCTAGAGTTTTTTTACTTTTAAAGAAGGCATATGGATCATTAAACAATTTCGCATTAATAAATTCATGGCTATAGAAGTTGTTGAGAAATTTTCATAGTCACTACAAATGTGATAAATTCGAAAAGTTTTATAATTGTGATCATTTCAGTTTAGAAGAGAAGAAGATGCAGAACGTGCCGTAAATGATTTAAATAATCGTTGGTTTGGAGGTCGTCCAGTATACGCAGAGTTGAGTCCCGTAACAGATTTCAGAGAAGCCTGCTGTCGCCAATATGAAATGGGTGAATGTACACGCTCTGGTTTCTGCAATTTTATGCATTTGAAGCCGATTTCAAGAGAATTGAGGAGGTATCTGTATTCAAGACGTAAGGCGGGACGAAGGCGTTCAAGGTCACGCTCTCCTCGAAGACGATCTCGATCAAAAGAACGAAGATCTCGTTCGCCGAGACACCGTTCTGGACGCAGTGGACGATACTAGACTAGAATTTTCATTGATGTTTTTGTCTTACGATAATGGAATTTCTGTATGTTAGATGTAAGAGTATTTTGTATGTTAATCAAGCGATTACAGTTTTCATGATGTTATGAACGTGATTCATTAAATCAGTGGATAAAATTACAGATGATTTTTTTTGTAATTAATGTGTTTGGTGTTATGAAAACTTGTAAAATTTAATGAACAAACTTATGTTTGAAATTAAACAATAGAAATCATCATCATTTTCTGTTTTATTTAAATACTGGTTACATGTATAGTGTCATTCTATTAATTCAGCTCAAATTGGCGATGTTGCTGTTGATCACCACCACACCTTTGTAAAACTGAGGGTTTGTCACCCCAAAGGCAGACAAAGGCCCTTGAGAGCTGCTAAGGCATGGGGAAGAATTATTGCAAAATACATAAGTACGCAAGTCAAAATTGAGGAATATGGTGTACTTATTATATGCTATTTTAGTTATAAATAAAGTGGGATCGCCAGATTTCGTTACACACATTTGAACCTGCTGTGCGTTTTACCTTGCAACTATAATTTCGTAGACTTCTTTCTGTTCTTAATTCATGATTGCTTAATAGGCAATGGTGGCTAAAATAGGCAGTAACCATAGCAAAACCAATGATATCCCCTTATTTTGTCTATAAAATATTATTTTTCAGATATTTTTATCATTTATTACTGCAATCGGTTACACAATTTTTAATAAGTAATACACATTCATAAAATTCTGAAACACATTTTATTATATTTGTGTGTCGTAATAAATGTATTTTTATTATGTTGAAAGTAATTTGGTAGTAGTTTTCAAGAATTCGATTTAATCAATCTTTTATGAAATGTGAACTATAGAATGATTTATGTTATGTTTAATTAGTTTATTATTTATCTAGGGCCCATTAATTATAAACCACTTTTCTGCAGCTATTTTCATTAATTTTAATTTGAATTTCCTTCTTGGTCTTGGACCATTTATGAAATGTACCTTCAACACAATTATTTAATATTCAATATGGACAAAATGGACTCTGAAATAAAATACAAATCATATAGGAAACATCCTAAGTATATATTTATAAACACATTCACACATACATGAAATTGTATTCACTTGTGCACAGCCTTACTGATAAGTCGAGCGCGGGCGCTAATAACACTGCACACGAATTATCAATTACAGCCGTGCAGAATGTAGTTTCGAGTTGATTAAAATCAAAACTAAATTCCGGCGCTTACACAACTAGACTAACATGTTAAAAATTTTGATACACCAAATGGAGTTTAAAATTAATTTCGTTGTAAATAATGTACAAATTCCATCGTTCGAGAACCAGCTATACATTAAAAATTAAAAAGTGCACGCATTTGCCCACCACCTGAATTTGTTGAAGTTTTTACGGTTAGGAGGCGAAATGCGAAAATATTGAAAAAATGGGCGGTCGGCATCTGCAACGCAATTTGAGCTGCCCGAGCAGTAAAAATACATGAAGCACACCGTATACTATTGATAAAATATTATTAGACAGCTGAATTCTATTCTACACATATAACTTACTAAAAAATTTCAGAAATCCATTCCTTTTATACAATTGTAAATACAATCCATCATCAGCTGTCATAGTACAACATAAGAAGGCAAAAAGGTGGTGTTTTCATAAACCTACCCATTTGCTCTCTTCTGCACCATAAGGAAAAGCTACATAAATTACAAAGTCTAAACTAACCTAAGAAGCAAATACATAATATCAAAAATCTTTTAATTACAAAATGCATTACAAAAAAATTCATAAGAAAATATTTTATGTTCTCGTTTCGTGCCATTATCAAAATCAAAGCGATGATGGGGAACAATACAAAGATTTAAATCAGATTATTGATGAAGCTCATCTAAAAGACACTAAAATACTAACACTAAGTTTATTATTTTACAATTGTATACGTATATTAAAAAGTCGAATCAACGACATATATATAAAAAAACCGTCCAAACATCTTCACTAAAGACAATATAAAATATTTCATATACGAGTATTCAACTTCAACTATTAATTTTTTTCTCTCCTGTTGCGCAGTGGGACATATATTTCTCCTCAAATGTTTCAATTAATTATAATTGTAATAATAGTAATATTTTAAAGGTGTAATTTTAATAATTGGCAGTTAGTTCGTTTCTTTTGGTCAATCAACGGTCACTGCCGGGAATGATCCGTTATGTTTTTTTTTTAAATATATTTTTGGTTTTTAACACATAAAAAGGAGTTCATAGAAACTTTGTTGATTCTCGATTAAACTTTATTCTTCAACGGAAACGGATCCGCCCTGAAAACAAAACATCTTATGAATATAATGATATGCAGATTAGAAAACTGTGTAATTTAAACGTTAATTATTTATATTTGTTAACAATGTAAAAAGCAGCAAGTTTTATAGGATGTTATGGATTATTTAAAACAAATCCTGTTGAACTGTACAATGTTTAACATGACGACCACAGGAAACATAATTAATAATTGACACCAGCAACCTACAAACTCCAAGGCAGCCACTGACATGTTTAACTTGATACTATTAGGTGGACTAGGAATGTATAGAAATCTGTATCCTCACAGTAAAACTCAAGGCAACAAAATCAAGGAATGACATTAGTTTACAGGGATAATGAAAATGTCATAAAATGTAAGAGGAATCCAAAAGTAGACTAAAAATGTAACTTTTTTTCAAGTATTACTGAAAGTGCTATATATACATCTTTACCATTTTCTGTATTATGTTCTGGATTTATTCTGAAAATTAGGTTCTACTTATCGTTTTACAAACTCTAACAAAGACAGTTGTAAAATTAATTTACTGTGCTGTTGCAATACTGAAACTTACTTCGGTGTGATCACCGGAATCTATTCGGTTGTCCGTCCCATTCTCTGCAGTTGGGGCATCTGCTGATTCAGTTGGTGAACTCACCTGAAAATTGATGTACTATAGAGGTCGAAGTGTAACCATTGGTGTATAGAGAAAACCCAAAAAAAAAGTAAATAAATGGAACGAATTTAAATTACCACCTTGGTAAGTGAACTATGGCGCCAATGTTGACCAAATTGGCATGGAAACATAATCGCAAAGTAATTTTTATTTGCACAGTTCGTCGAATTCAGTTAGAAAAGGTTAGTGAGGTGAAAACATGTTAGAAAAAGAGCTTCCCAGACATTCGCATCGCATAAACAAATGTTAGCACACAACAACAGCAAAATCGCAAACTCCCGCTGATTCCGTTCAAATGGACAAATTGAAAATATCAAGCAATACTGCTTCAGAGAGAGTTTTTCGGTATTATAATAAATAAATAGGAAATAAATAAGATATGTTAATAATCCAAGATATTCTCCATCATTACGTTTGCGTTATTCACCTGTTTAAGAGGTCCATCGCCACCACCAACAGATGGCGCCGTAACGACGGCCGCCGGCGAGGACTGTCCACTTGTGTTCCCGTTGGTGAGAACAGCCGACGCGTCGCCAGTGGCGCCTTTGTCCGTCGCCGCCGTCGCGGCGGAATCCTGAACCTGTGAAGGTTCGGTGGAAGTGGGGGAGGAAATTTCGGGTGGAGCAATCGGTTCGGGCGCCGATTCGACCGGGGGCAGGGACATGGGCGGAAGACTTTCGGACACCTGCTCGGGAAGTGAGGGCAACGACTCAGTCGAAACGTCGGGAAGAGAATCTGCGTTTCCTACCGGTTCAGAAGGAGGCAACGACGTCGGTTCTTCCGTCGACGTCATAGGTGGAAGAGATTCCAGTTCTTTGGTTTCGGTGGTTTCCGGTTTTTGAACTTCCTCAGTTTTTATTTGTTCCGATTCCACTGTTTTTATCGTTGCTTCTTCAGCTACTGGTTGTGCGACTTTTTCGGGGGTACTTTCAGTTTTTTGTGTGGTTTCCGTCGGCGAGGTTGTCTCTTGTGTTAAGTCTGATTTTGGTAAAGTTTCAGGTGTATGTGTAGGTGCAATTTCCGGTACCGGTAATGGAGTCGGCTCTGATTTTAGTTCAGATATGGGTGGTTGATCAGATGTAGGTTTAGAATGTGTTTCTGTGGACTCAGTTGTGGATTTTGATTCACTTGTAGGTTGAGTTTCAGGTACTGCTTTTTGTTCTGGTTCTGATCTAGGTTCTGGAACCGATTCCGTTTCCGGAACTGTAGGTTCCGTTACTGAAGCAGGTTCCGTTACTGCAGCAGGTTCTTTTATTGCAGATTGTTCCGTCACTGCAGCCTGTTCCGTCGCCGCTGCAGCCGATTCTTTTACCTCAATCGGTTTCGTTACGGCAGTTGATTCTATTACTGCATCCGGTCCTGTTATTGAATCCCCTTCTGTTACTGGAATCGGTTCCGTCACCGCAGGCTTTTCTGTTATAGCAGCCGATTCCGGAACTTTTTCCTCCGCCTGGGGAGCTACTTCTGCAACAGGTGCGGATTCTTTTGAAACAATTGACTCAGTAACAGGTTCTTTCGATAAAGATTCGATTGGAGCTTCTTTCACAGATTCTAGTTCTTTTTTATCTGTCGATTCTGCTGGTTTAGATTCGGTTGCGGGAACAACTTCTGGAACTACGGGTGTTTCGGTAATTTTTTCTTCTCCGACTGGAGTAATTGGTTTTTCTTCTGGTTCGACAGCAGGTGCGCTAACCGCTGGTTCAGCAGATTCTTTGGGCGTTGCCGTTTCTGTAGGTATGGTCGCGTCGATAGGAAGCGCAGATTCTTTAGATTCGATTTTTTCGGGTTTCGTTGTAGTTTTAGTAACGGGGTCAACGGGGGGAGAAATGACGCTCTCGGGTGATTGCGATTCGGAAATTGGTGCGGGAGATTGGGTTTGCTCCTTAGAACTATCGTCTACCGGAAGCGGAGCGTCAGCGGCCGGAAGGGCCGTGGCGTCTGCCTTGGTTGACTCAGCGAACACCATCACCGGAGTGGGGGGATTGGAAGCTGGTAAAGGCGGAGGTACTTCGTCGCTACGCACCTCTTTGGTGGGCTCCTCGACCGCGGCGGACTCAACTACGGGAGCTTTAGGTTCCTCGGTGGCGGGAGCTTTGGGTGATTCCTCTGGTTTAGGTTCTTCTACGGGAGGTTTAGGTTCGACGGGCGCAGCCGGTTCTTCAACCTTCTTGGGTTCCTGTTCGGCAGCCTTCGGCTCCGTTTCGGTGGGTCTTAGTTCCCAGACCGGTTTGGACGCTTCTTCAACTTTTGGCTTTTCCGGAGGCGAGTCACCGTTTGTTACGGCCGCGGGGGCTTCTTCAATTGGCTTCGTCACTTCGGTATTGGTTGGCGAAACTTCGGTCGTTGGGGAAGTTGCCGCGGTTTCTTCAGCACCCTGGAAAAATATTAATTAAATAATTTGTTTAAATAAAAAATTGCATGAAGCGGTTCTTTGAGAGCTCGACTTATGAAATTTAACAAAAGAAAGATAGGAATTTATGTATCCAATTTTACAACTGCTCGGATCAACACGTTAATGAAACATTAAATATTGTAAGTTAATTTAAATTAAAAGATTTTAACATATTTGTTTTCAACAAAATTTTACTCCATATTTCGCTCGCCCACTGTACTTTCAACAATAATTAAAGATGTTTTAAGTATTTAATTTCAAAAAACGAGGCCTGGATCCGTCCCTGCGACCACCCATCATACAAATGGATAAGTTTGTTTTCATTCATAAAGCGATGCATTTTGTGGTTAACGCCGGAAACATCAACGTCAAAATTAATCACTTAATACGACAAAGCGGCTGAAAACGCCGGAAAAGCCTCGCTCGAAACGAATTAATCGAAAGTGAATGAATGCCCGCATTATCAAGCGAATGACTCTCAAAAGGTCAAGTGGTAATACGATAATTCAAGATGATACGCAGACGCGCTGCTCGTGGAACAAACGGTCGGAGGGCATTAAATGTTGCCAGACGAACATTCCAATTGTGCGGTAAAAGCGCATCCAACGTTGACGTCTCGACACGACGACCAAGCCAAGACCTACGATCGAGTTTATTGCACTACAATCGTCCACGATTGGCATTTCTTACCCGATACAAATATAAAACAACGACTAAAAGTTAAAAAAAATGACAATCAGCTATGAAGGAAACTGAATTAAATTAAAACCAGCAATCTGATCTATAAATAGCAACCAGGGACGCCATCCTTCATCGCGATGTTAACAGTCGGGCGTTAAAGGTAGGGAACGGTTTGTTAACACATCTCCATAGAAACCGGCAGAAACGTTTTTGAAAATTTCATTCATGCGAAGATGTTCTTGAAATGTTCGCACCATCTCGATCGTCAAGGCATCGAGTAAACACGCCCGTATTTCGACCCGATATTAATAGCAGCATCATGCGCGTAAGCACAAAAAAAAACGTACACAAATAATTTATTTTCGAACGGACGGAATTTTTATTTTCCACCGAATTCCCAGCGCAGCTTAATAGTTTTGGCAAAAACACGCCGCAATAATAATAATAACGTTTTATCGTCGAGAAATCTGCCAGGGTCGCGTCGGAAATATTAATGTGAGAATTTAGAAAGAAAAATGATATTAATTAAATTGCAACGACTCAAAAATATCTTCAGTGACTTACGGTTTAATTTAGAAATTCTTAAAGGTCGATTTTCGTTCTAACTTCTCTTTCAATATTTTTACATTTTTTTATTTAATTAATAGTTAGTGTTCTTCTCTTCTAATTAGTAATTAATTCAATTTAAAAATTTAAAAACGCCATTTCAGCAAAATATCGAATCGTAAAAAAACATGAAATTTATAAAAAAAAAAACCTTATGCTTATTCTTAAAAATTGAAATGTTGAACAGTAATTTTTGACAAGTTCATTTTGTAAAAATGGCTGCGCGAACGAATGATTTCAAATTAAAATCTTACAGAGAAGGAAATCGACTTTCCGCTTCCTTCAGATCTGAAAAACTATACTAATAATAAAATAAATTTACATTTAATTAATCACAGAAATTTACACAAAAATCTAAAAACATATGAAATTCATACTTAATTTACCTAAAGCAGAATATTTTTGGAAAAATAAGTTATCAAAAACTTCAATAAAATAATAGGTTCTATTGATTTTCTGTCATTATTATCAATAGAAGTAGAAATTAACAATAAATAAAATAGGAGTAAGCAAAATTCTAATGCAACGCAAAAACACAAATATTATTGAATAAATTCAGTGTTGTTGCCCCCATGTTTTTCATTCAACGATAAAAATATGATATGCGCATCCGTTTATAAATAAATTTTATAAAAATAGCGCCGTACATGTTATCAGTTATTACACCCACCCGTATAAAATGGGAAAACAATTGAAGTTAAAATACGTTCCCAGCCATTCCACGGGTGGTCGGCCATTTTGTAAACCGCAAATGTTAAAAATAAAGCGTGTAAAGCTTTATGCATTAGTTAAAAAAAATCTATTCGTTACGTTAAATTGACCATAAAATTTACAAAACCCTGAGAATGAAACTTTTAATTAATAAATGAATTATCAAAAAATTAACTTAAAAAAAATCTATTCCAAGAAATACTAGGTTACAATCAAAAAAATATATATTATAAAAAACAACGAATTATAATTAAAAGTAAAAAAATGTTAATAATTGAGGTTTAAGTTTGAACATATTTAAATATTTTCATTCGATTTCTATTCATGTATGATATAAGCAACGTAAAATATAGTATGTACAAGTAAAAATAAATAAATAAATAAATGTTACAATTTTGAACATCTGAAAAGGTTCCATGAAGTTTCTAGAAAAATATCTTTCAGCACATATACACATACGGTATACACAAAATGTCTGCTTTACACGCGATCGTTTCATAATGCTAAGCTTAATATGCATTCAACTAAAACGTCTTTTAATCTTTAAGCATAATTTATTTTGCTCAAAAAAATAATAAATAATTTCCAATTTTTTTAAAACTCAATTGCAATTTTTATTCAAATTTAATCATTAAAAATGGATTTAAATGGGTCTACAAGTCTATAATTTAAATTCATTAAATGAAATCATTATTTAAAAAATATTTACTTTTCGAATAAAACAGACTTAATAATTTCGCTGAAAACGATAATTAAAGAAAATCAAAATACTGAATCAGTTTGAAACCGAATTCGTGCACAAGATTACGCTCTGAAAAATTGTGTTAATCGTTGATAAAAGAAGAATACAAAAATATTTACTACACGAACCCACGCAAAATAAATAAATAATAATAAAATGCAAACTATTTTTCTGCAACGATTTTGCAAATAAATTCTTAAAGGAACGAATTTGCGCTGAGAACATCTACTATAAACGACTATTACGCCGTAAAAAACAAAAATAAACAAGAAACAAACATTAAATAAACAAATTTGCTGTAAATACACAGTTACTCGGTCAAAATTACATCTTTGAGCCAAACGCAATAAATTTTAGTTAAAAATAACGTCGCCAAATCACTTCAACACGTCGGACAAGCGCGAAAATATGCAAAATAAAAAATATCTTAAAGGATTCGCGATGTAAAAAACTATAAATTTAAAAGACGCGACGACGTCGTATTAAACAAATTCCTTTAGAATCATCCGCGGAATTTTAAATTTGTGTTCGCAGCAACGCGATTCCAGAGTAAATTTCGAAATCGAAATCAAAGCCAATCAAAATCAACATAATTTGGTTAATCACAATCCGGTACTTATTAAAATGATAAATTTTGCGCGAACAAACGTTTGTTAATCTTATCGTCAAAACTGTTAATCAAAATAAAACCACCGATCGTTCGTGCGTTAACCAATTGGTTTCATTAAACGGTTAGTAGACAAATTTTAGACACGTTTCAATAATTAATGATTAAGATAGTAATAATAATAAAAAGAGTAATACGACACCGTACAACACTGATAAGAAAACTACCCTCTGATTTTTTCTAGCTGAATTTGCGTAGGAATTCACTAGGAATTTTACAGCGACCGCTACTAACGCCGAAAAAACAACGATTAAGATGGCAGTGCAATATTGAGAACCGAACCACTCTGTATTGGATGTTACCTGACGCTCCATTATTATTATTCTCGACTGACTGAATACTCAAAATACTCGTTTGCGAGAGTTGCGAACGGAGATTATTGTAAGAGAGACACGTCTGTATTAAAATGTCTGTGAGCACTGAGAACGATTTGCACAGCGGCCAGTATTTATAGCCACTTCTTGGGCTGGGGTACTACTCACAAACTTACACACACACACACACAAACGTACACTTATATACACCCTACGTACCACATATCTCTGGACTTATACATTTATATAGCATCGTATGTGAGAGAGCAGATTGGGTAGGCAGGAAACATGCGGATGAAAATTAACATGTGTGTCTTTCTATTCCTTAGAAGTCTGGTCTTGGTCGGTTACCAACCAGAAGAATAAACAGGCCCAGATTAGCAATTTCATCGCACACAGTAAGCGAAAATTCTACTATTTGCTGCATAACAAACTACATTCATTCCAAATAAATATAAGAAAAATCAGTCAACACAAAACAGTTAATAAATGAGTTAAATATTCATGAGATACGAGATTCGTTCATGTCACGTAATGTTTAGGAACATAATTTTTTAAAGAAAGTATCGTAAAATATATCTGCTAAGGTATTTTTTATGAATAACAACCTACACTTTATTGGTATTCACATAATAAAAATAATATTAAAATTATTATTATTACTATTATTATTATTCGTTAAAGGAACGAAAACAGTGTTTTTAGTACGTTTCTGAAAGAAATATTATTATTAAATATTATTTAAATAAAAGGCCAAAATGGACAAATCATGGGTAGTAATGGAAGGTGTCTTAAAGAATTTTCAATGTCGAATGTTGTCAGATCTATTTTAGTGCACCGTCTTTTTTCAAATAATTAGACACAAAATAGTAAAACAGTTCAATCAGATGAATTTTAAAAAAAAATACGTACTGATACATTTTGAAATGAGGGCCCATCTTTCTAGAAACTTTTTCACATCTTCATTCGGGAATATATGTTGGAATTAATGTAAACATCAAAAATCAGTTAGAAAGAAAGGCATAGGAAAAAGGCACAAAAGTCGTTGGCAGGATAAGGCTGGATAAGGCTTGCACTGATCCAAGAAGGGAAAAAAGAAATAAAACAGGAAAGACAAGGGTCTGGAAGACGTGGTAGAACGAGAAAGGGCAAAACAGGGAACTAATTAGGAGTATTTTAGCGATTGAGTGCGTCAAATAAAATAACTGTAAGATCAGGTGTTGTAATGTAACGAAAAGTAAATGCCAAAGATAGGTAAACGGTAATTTTTTCTAGGGTTTCGGGTTAGGGTTTCGCAAATCGAGAAAATGGCAACCGCGCGTATAACTTTTCATGAATAAACATTGCTCCTTGTGCAATTGCCAATTCACGTGTATATATTTTTGTTGCAATTATTATTATTAGATTTTCCACTTTCTTGGAGATTTCAGATGTCTATCTAATATATCGAACGTGCATTTTTTCCATTCCATCGAGTCTCTTTAAGAATTTTCACAAAAAAAAGTCGTAGGTACCAATAGGTGAGAAGGGAAATTAAAATTGTTTGGCTTGTGCAACCCACAGTTTCCAGAATTTCTGTTTCAGCCTAGTTAGAAGAAATGTTAATTAATTTGTCTCAAATTAAGTTTGAATTGCTAAACGAAAATAACAAAATTTAGATCACATTAAGTTAGACTGTGTCTGTATGATCTAGTTTTTAATAGATGACAAACCAAACCCAACCAAATTAAATTAATACAAATTCAAAAGACCGAAATGTAAATAATCGGCGAGAATAAAAATAATAATAATAAATATGCGTCCAACATTAAAAGCATACACTTTGAATTCCATCTAAAGCTCATAATTCGTTCATTCCGAGACAAGTTAACGGAGTTTTCGTTCGCTAACATAAATATAATCGTAACGTTATCGATTGATATATTGCACTGATTAAATTAAAAGATACTGTGAAACTAAGAAAATACGTGCGTAAAAAATTGTTAGTCTCGTTTATTCAATTTATTTCTAAAAGAAAAAAATAGTAAAATATAAAACTTTTCTCCCTCGTTTAGTTAATTGAAAATTTTTAAAACACTAAATCTCAAATATCTAGGATACATAAGAAAAAATGATAATAATAATTATAATAATAATAATCTTTGTTCGTTATTAAAGAATTAATTGAATAATACGTATTTTCAGTTGGATGGTGCGTCTACCCATCCAACTTGTCCGAACTTGTCCATCATAAATGGTGGCCCCGCCTGATAAATGGACTTATATAAATCAAGACCTGCAACTGTAGGACTTATCCAAGAATATAAGGTTGGTGTTTGGAAATCGAAACGAAAAACAACAACAACGAACAGAAAAATTCTCGATTGTTTGATTGAAAAACATAGTCTTTAATTTCCATTGTATTTGCTTATTTATTTACATGCACATTCATTTGTTAAAGTTTCCATTTGATAATTGTTATTAGATTTTAACGAAATTCGTGATTTAGAATTTTGTGATGTGATGCCAAACCAAATAAACAATTTCGAAAAAATTTCCGATATTTTTTTTTTATAAATTTTATAAGTAATAATTGCCTGATCGAAATAGCCTTTTAAAAATGCCGTGAAGACACGGATTTGCTACGTATAAGTTACAAAATGAAAAATTAAAGAAAAATGATCTATTTCTGAAACTTAAACCTCGTAGACGACTCGTCGACAAATTAAACAGGATAAACCGGTATAATCGAAGGTTTGTCCTACATAAATTCAAGAATATCACCATTCAAGCTTCGCCGACAGTTTCTACAGAATGTAACAACAAATCTAAAAAGTTAATATCTGCTTGGATAAAGTTTAATTTTAAACATTGAATCGTAGAGAAATGTCCAAAGTTTTTCCTCGACATGAAATTAATTCAATTGCTTCTAGCACTGAACTTGGACTCTCCCGGGGTGTTTTCGTTCTTTTTTCGAACGAATCGCACCAGCGCGGCTCGTTTCTATGTTTAGAATGTCAAGAACCGAGGCGAACGCAAGAACAACCCTCTTCTTCTTGGGCCCGTCGCGAGGTCCACCGACTCTAAAAATAGGCGCACCTTTCAAACCTGCAATCGTTTCTTCTTCAGTCTTTCTCCCTTGCGCCTGCATTCGTCCTTTTTCGTTTCACTCTTCTCAGGATGGCGAAGGTTAAGGCGCTCTCTCGTCGAGCCGGTTTGGAACCGTCGTTCTTTTATTTTTTACGCGCGTGCCGTTTATACGATGCACGTACGATGAACGTAATACGATTTCAACAAATATTACGATTCAATGTCGAGATTTAGGATTTAAAATTATGTGGGACACATAAGAAATTTTATCGCACCCGACCCTATCGAACCAAACAAGAATGTAAAGATAAAAAAAAATCACACCGTCAGCGCCAGATTTTGGGAAAATCTCAATGCTTCATACTTACTATTTTTAATTTTGTCCTCGTAACTACATATTACATTTTTCGGGTAATTTGCCCAGTTGAACCACCCACGATTCAAAGCAATGAAAAAATAGTTGCAAATGTTATTCTCGAGTTTATTTTTATATAGCGCGGCAAAGATCGTTTGGGTTCTTTCGGGTCGCGTAAATAAAAATTCGCCATTATTTGTTCGCGCATTTATTATTGCAAATGTCTGTTTACAGTCGATAAAAAATGTTTGCCATGCGATTCGATAAGAGTGTTTTGCAATCGCACCTTTTGTCGTAATGATGTTTAATGCGAACTTTGTTTGATTTGTTGTAATATATTTGCGTGGCCGCAGGGAAAAATACATTTCGAACGAATCTTTCTTTCAGCCCGGTAAACATGTCAACAGTTATGCAAATAACTACACGTATCGCGACAATGCGAGTTTTGTAAACATCGTTTTAAATTACAATGTCCATCTTGTTCGCAATATAGGAGATTGTGCAACGTGTATATATTCTTAATTTGAACAAAACTAGCCGATTTATGATGCGAAGAAGGATTTGAAAGAAAAACGCTAGGTTAAATAATTTTAAAGCTCAAAAATTTCTTTTGAAAATATATAAAAGTCACCGTGTCTTAGAAGCAGACAAAAGATAATCTATTTAAGGCGGACTAGGTAATCAAATCAAATTTACTTTTATTAGGATGAGTTCCGTTACAGTGGGTCTTAGGTTTTCGCGTTCCCCATTTCCGTCTATTCCTTAACTTCTGAAAAGCTGACAAGTTCAAAGCTGATTAGACCTCCATAATTCAACAAAAATACGTAAAAGAGAGAGATACGGGACACAATTAATAGGTTGCAATCACTTGGGCTGGATTCGAAGAATTTCTTTTTTTTTTATGTTGGTAGCACCTTAATGTGATAACACAAACATCTCTCAACATATTGACAATTTGTTCACTTCGTAAAATAGATTTTTTTTCATGAATATACAGTGATGGAAAAAAGTATCTGGACGCGCACTAGTATCAGATTTTCATGTATGTACAATGTTGGAAAAAAGTATCTGGACACGCCTGTTATCTTTAAATGGAAGCAGGCGTTCTACGGTTTAGGCGTTTTAAGGATAAAGGCGAGCTATGGACAAAGGCGAGCTATTGACAAAGGCGAGCTATGGACAAAGGCGAGCTATGGATAAAAGTGAGCTATGGATTAAGGCGTGCCAACGATTAATGAATTTAGGCGTATGTTGGACTACTAGTATAGAAACCTAACTATACAAGAAATATGTAGGGTAATTCCGGTATAGATGAACCCCAATTCAAAAAAATTTTTTAATTTCCATCTGCTTGGAGAAATAAAATAAAAAATATCATAAATGGATAAACTAAACTTTATTGTAACCCCACGTTATAAAAAAATTAAAAAATATATATATAATTTGTTATTATAACAATTATGGAAAAACGTGGCATTGGTCCATCTATCCCGAGGTATCCGGGTTAGATGAACC
>JAFFZR010027776.1:0-19085 GCA_018397195.1 Lethrus apterus | reverse complement strand
AAATCGTCAAACATGAAAATATTGACAGTTAATTGTCAGTTGACGTTGTATTAGCAAAAAACTAATAATAATAATAATATTTTTTCTTATAGGGATATTTAAAGAGCCGTGTGTACATTAATAAACTAGACTCTTTGGACGAATTAAATTCACGTATTGCGACTGAAATAAGAAATATTCCTCAAAATTGGTTGAACAATACAATAGACGGTTTTATTCACAGACTTCATTATTGTCAGGAAGTAAATGGAGAACAGTTTGAACATCTATTATAATCCAATTTCTGAATTGAAGTTTTGTTTATAAATCTTAAACATCTTGTTTAAATACTAATTGAAACATTTTATTAAAATTTTGTTGCTTTGTTTAGTTTTGTTTATTTTAGTTTCATTGAAAGCATTTGTTGCAAGATGTAAAATGATCTCAAATTTTAAGAGCACAATTAGTGTAAACCTAAAAAATTATTGAATGATAGTAATGTTTCAAATATCAAAGTTATTTACCCAACTATTAGGTATTTACAAAATTTTAATATTTTCAACCAGGTGTTTTAATGAGAAATGACAATGTTCAATAATCGCAATGGGTCATTCTCTACTGCCATAGGTAGGTTCTTGTAATTTTTGACGGATTTGCAAAGGCTGCTTGATTTACGTGTTTTATTTTATTTCAATTTAGTTTTAATTTTTTTCTAAGATTTTGTAAAACAAATCACCAAAACTATTATACCGTTAAATTCGAAAAAAAATTAACTTTCTAACGATGTCCCATTTAACCCATGTTCCCATTTAAAAAAAATCAAGTAGGCTTTGCATTTTAAAAACTTATGGATCAAAAAAAATTTTTAAAATGTAAAAAAGTAGTTTTTAGAGTCCTAAGTCTCTTTAAAATTTCAGGATTCTATCTCAAATCGTTTTAGCACGACGGACCCGGTTGCCATACATAATCGCAATCCTGTATTTTAACTATTTGCAGTCCCTATATTGAATTATTTACATGTATCTAACAAATTGAATATGGCGGAAATCAAATTGATTGTATTAACTACATAAATTTTCTATACCCAACATATAGACCGAAATTCATATATTCCGTTAAATTACTTTTTATACAACTAGCCTAATTTTACACATTAGTGATTGTATTTTGAAAATAGGTACCTTGATGAACTAGTAGTAACAGCACTTTATACTAAAGAATCAGTCTGTATAGTTTAATACAACGAAAAACTTAATTACAAATCTATACCTTGCACATTAACAAAGATAAGTTTTCCTTACTATATTGATCATTTTATTGAAGTAAAGAAGAAGAGAAGATATGCAACATACAAAAATTCTTTAAAAATGATAAAGTAATGCAGCAAAATATTCAAAATTTCTATTAAACATTCATCTCAATACATCAAGATTATTTTTATTCAGCCAGAGAACACGGGTAGAAAAAATTCTGCAGAAAAAAAATCGTAGTCGCGTCCTTTGGCATTTTTATTTTTAGTTTCATAAGAAAGAAAGAAACACTTGTTTGTGTAAAAAAATTTTGATTCTACATTCTACAACAGCTAACTTTTTTTATTTAAAGAGATACAAACTTAGTTAAACGAACAAAGTACTTACCTTGCAATGCGCATTTCGCGCAATAAATTATAAAACAAACGAACATCGCGTTGCCAAGATACAAGCATAACGATTATTTTTTTAAATTGAACACCTGTATATTTTTATACTTTTAAGTTGCTCTGGTTGATAAGAACAGTTCTTTTGCTTTTTGATGTTTATTATTTTATTTTTTTTAACTCCTTATCTATCGATCCTAGAGAAATATTGTTTTATAATTAATTATAGCAGGCAACCAGCGCAACTTAAAAATACAAAAATATGCAGGGTGTTCAATTTAAAAAATTAATTATACTTGTATCTTGGCAACGCTATGTTTTTTTGTTTTATAATTTATTGCGCGAAATGCGCATTGCAAGCTACTTAAACTTTGTCTATTTAACCAAGTTTGTATCTCTTTAAATAAAAAAGTTAGTTATTGTAGAATAAATCGCGAACACCCAGAATGCAAGAAATTATTGTTCCTTAATTAGCTATCCTAGAGAAAAATTGTTTTATAATTAATTATAGCAGGCAACTTAAAAATATAAAAATATACAGGATGTTCAATTTAAAAAATTAATCGTTATGCTTGTATTTTAGCAACGCGATGTTCTTTTGTTTTATAAATTTTTGCGCGAAATGCGCATTTCAAGGTACTTAAGCTTTGTTCATTTAACTAAGTATCTCTTTAAATATAAAAGTTATTGTAAAATATTCCCGTAAACAGGCTGTATATAATAAGTATTTTTATTGAATTTTGAAATTTCCAACATGGTTGATAACCCAAGTAAAAAAAAAAGAACAAAGAAACTAATTTACCCCACAATAGAAAAATATTACTTATGATTTTCGTTTTGAAGTGTAATTAGAAAATACAAATTTTTTTTTGTAATATTGAATGAAATACTCAATAATTAAGTGAGTAAGCAAGCAGTGAATCAGTTTTAATTAATTTGTATGAAGATAGAGTTCCTGAATGAGTTCCAATTGTGTTCATGGTTTTAGGATTAAGTTAAAAAAAATGCAAAGAGGAAATATGGAAATATGAAAATTAATGAACTGCTACTAACAATAAAATTCAATCAATTGTTACATGTGAGAGCATTCACATGTATTTACTCTTGTCATTAATAAATATTCGAATATGTATTTATTTTTATTTGTTTGTCTCTAGAATGTATTTGAAACCCTAAAAATAGTAAACAAATATTTTACGACACTAAAAAAAATTGGGTAAATATATTTAGTACAAAAGGTAATTTATTTTGCAAATTTCCTGTCTAGTTTCCAGTGTTTTATTAGTTTAGATAACAAGAGAGAAAATAAATAAAAGTAGACGTTTACTTTAAAGTTTCATTCAGTTCATAGCTAAAACCATTCAAAGAACTTAAATGTTTACAATGGACTGATTTAATTGAAATTCTTGCAGTTTGGTATAGGATTTATATCACCTGAGAATGTCTATGTGAGAAGAGATTTACGGTTGATAACAAAATACTTAGAATGAAAAAAGATAAAAAAAAACTTAAATGGCAGGCAATCAACATCAGTGCGAGAGAAATTGATAATGTTTTCAAGCAAAGTGTAACTTTATAATTAGATTCCGAATTATTCAAAACTAAACATTTGCATTTAGAACATTCGGACATAATATTGATGACTGATGAGGAATAGTCACCGTTGTCTCTATGGTTAGAGATGTATAAATTACAATATGCAATTAAATTTTTATATTATTACTTAATTTAAAGTCTTGCAATATATGTTCCTATAATAATACTAAATTTTCCTTTATTTATCTTATTATGTTTTCATAGCAAATGATAAAATTACGTTTCTATGGTTTTTAAAAATAACAATATTACATATTACTTTTATCTACTACTGTCATGCGAAAAAAAAAAATATTATCAACATTATGCGAATGTAGTATGTGTAATGAATTTTGTAAAATCGTAAGAATCGAATATAAGCAAAAATATTTAGTGAAAAAATACGATTTTTCACGAAAATCATTTTATCTATAACCGGTGCATAAAGTAGGCTTTTTGCACTCCATACAGTGCGTAAAGTAATTCATTATAATACAAGTGATATAATAGATTCATTATAACACAAGTGCGATAAAGTAAATTATTTGAAGCAGTGTCCACGGCAACCACGGCAAAATGTCTGTACTTGTTGACACCGTTGCTATGAAACATTTAGGGACAGACAACATGACGTTGCAGGCGACATTTATATTTAACGAATTTCGGCAATTTTCTTCTTCATATCTACGGCTGTAGATAAAATATTGTACGTAACACGTGCGTGAAGTGTCATTAAAAAACTCGTATGCTTTCGCATACTCGTTTCACAATGAACCACTTCACGCACTTGTAACGTAAACTACTATTTCGAGAATTTCGTTTATAATTATTATTAAAGTGAATTAGTTAATATAACTCCCATTTTCTTACAAAGATTAAGATGAAATTAATTAAAATTAAAATAAGAATAATTTATCTTTGTTAATTCTGAATATATAAGAGAACTACATTTCTATTCTATTCAATTTATTTATAAAATTAAGAATCGTTCAGAAGTAAAGCGTTTTCCGATGAATCCCTTACAGAAATATCATGTGATATTAATGCAGTGGAAGTTGTGCCATCAATACCACCGTTGCACAACTCATCGTCGCTTTTACTATCGCCAGTACAGTCGATTACTGTTTTATCCTCTGATTTTGAAGTTTGACTGTCATGAGATTCATCTTCTTCAGCAAGTGATTCCATGGTTGAAATTCCAATTAGTGGCGAGACTGGAGCTGTAGGTGGTGTTATTTTTCCCACCTTGCCGAGAAGGTAGTAGGTCATTAGTTGTCCCTTTCCTTTAACAGCTACTAAACCACGTTGTTCGAACTGGTAACCAAAATTTTGTAAAATTTCACAAGTTTCTTCGGTTACCTAAAAAAAAAAAAAAAACTCAGTTGTAAAATTTACAATACATCTTGTTTTAGTTAAGAAAATGTTACGAATATTTGCAATTTTTCAATATTGGCTTGATTGTACCTAATAATTTGTAGCTAATAAAACTTTGTGCAATGGTAAAATACAATTCATTCATTTAAGTATGTGTTGGTTGGATAGTAAATATAAAACATGCCAATTTTCTTTGAAATTTGTAGGCGAAATTCTTTAATAAAACTATTGTTTTGGATTCGTGTTTATCCAGGTTGAAAAATAAAAAAGTAACCAAAACTAAAGACGTTTTGACAACTCGCATATCTGTTGCCGTCTTCAGGTTCGTGTGTAGTGGTCGGGTTCATGGTCGCCAATTTTTTGAAGGCACTCAACCATAATGGTTTGACTTCGACAATTTGCGTACTAAATATTTGATTGTTGCAGTTGATATAAGCCGCTTCTATGAATTTTCTCTTGTACCAGTGTTGCTACCTGCGTACTATTGTTGAACGATCCCATTTTATGGTGTGATGTTTGGACCATACGTGTCCTACTATTCCAGATATTGTGGTCTCTTCTTTTACTGTTTGTCTTTCATGTTCTTTTAATGTCACTTCTCACCGATTTATTTCCATCCATACTGGTATGGTAACTCATATATGCAATTTTTTATAAGTTTTTTGTATGTGTCTGGTTTAGCCTTGGTTAATTTCGTGCGGATGGTGTCCGTGCTTTTGAAGTATGTTTTTATTTTTCTATGAAGTAAATTTTTTTCCATTCGTCTTATATTCTGGGATATGCTTGGTATATCTGAAATGCAGTTGATGGCCTTGTCCTTAATTCTTTCACCTTTATTCGCGAGTATATGTTCTTTTGACTGTATGAATTGATAATATTGTCTGTTTGTCTATGTATGTTGTCTTACATGTTGGGAAAGGTTTAAATTATTCAATAGCTAGACATCATAGTCGAAGTTGAAGTAACTACTAGACGTATGGAAGAAACAGTAACAGAAGATATACAGAGGGATGAAGCAGACGCAATCAAACAACATAATTGGAACAAAAAAATAAAAATCTTTCCAGCAGATAAAGGAAACTCCACAGTAATCACGAACAATAAGGGTTACAGAGAAAAACAGAAGACATAAGTACTTGAAGTTTTGAGGTAAAATGTGTCATCATACTTCAGATCTCTACGTGGAAAATGATAACTATCTCTAGAAGGTAAGGTGCATCGAGTCGTCCAGTGATTAGTTTATTCTTATCAGACTTCAAGGATCGATTTGTGTCTATTCAACCAGTAAGAGGAAAGACCATAAGATATGGAGTAGTACCATACAATGGGATCTTTCAAGAATAGTACACAAGAAACAACAATGGTACAAGAGAAAATCCAAAGAAGCGCCTTATATCAACAGCAACAATCAAATATTTAGTACGCCAAGTTTCGAAGTGAAACCATTATGGTTGATTTCCATCCAAAAATCGACAATGATATATATCAATGAAATTACGTCTTAAAGAGAAATATATATTTTGTTTTTTAACTGCATCTCTAGTGAAAAATTTTTGGCTAACGCTGATTAAATTAATTTATCTAAAAAACATTAAATTTAAACACATTTAATTAACGAAAATATCGAAATTAATCTCATTTCAATTCGTCCTTATTATAGATTGATGTGTCTTTTGGCTTCCTCGGTTACTTTTTGCCATATGCCTCTTTTATCTTATCCCTCCAATCATTGATTCCAATGTTTTTGATGTCTCGGCGCACTCGATCTTTCGATCTTCACTTGGATGTTCCTCTTCCTAGTGATGGTTTCCATTCCGAAACTTTTTTAATTATTGCTCTCGGTCCTTTTCTCTGGATGTGAGAGAACCACTTCAGTCTTTGCGTTTTTATGGCTTTTACAAAATCTCCACCTTCCTTTTTCTCTCTGATTTCGAACTTCGTCTTTTGTTATTTCTGCTCCCATAATCCTTCTTAATTCTTCCTCTTGAACAAAGATTCTTCATTTTTGTCGGTAAGGCACATCGTTTCCACCGAGTATGTTACTACTGGTCTAATTGTGACTTTGTGCATCTTTATTTTCGTTATTTTGCTCAACTGTCTGTCTTTCATCTTAGGGATTTCCAGTTAGCTCTATTCCCTGAACGTAGACGTTCTGCTATTTCCATGCTTCTATCATTATTCTCGTGTTTAGAATCAAATTGTCGACTCCTTCAAATCTATACTAGCCGATCTTCTATTATCTTCTACTAGCTTGTGCCTATCGACGCTGTCAAATGCCTGATGAACTCCATGAAAAGTATGTGCAAGCCGATGTCGTTTCTTTCTTCACCGTTTGAGTCATGGTATGTGTAACATTAATGGTCGATCTTTATTTTCTGAAACCTTGTTGATATTGTCCCAAGTTTGGTTTTATATGTCTTGCTTTGTCTCCTTAGACACGTTAATACTTTATATTCTGTCTATAACAGCATTATACTGTAGTTGTGGCAGTTTTTTTGGCCTTCTTTTTTAAGAATATTTATTATCAATCCAGTACTCTATTCTGTTAGAAACCGTTCTTTCCATATTTCCTGGATTAGTTCATCTAGCCTTTTCAATATTTGTCCCTCCAAATTTTATCAGCTCATTCACTACTCCGTCCGTCCCTTCTGGGTCGTTATGATGATGACTCTTCGTTGTCCATGGTTTATGCAGTACTGTCAATTTTGAAAAGTTCAACTCATTGCCATACTTTTGTTTCCTCTTATCGGCCTTTAGTTTCTCCGTATTCCATTTCCTTCTCTTTCTCTGTGTTTTTGTTCTTCTAATTATTTTTATTTTTATATTCACAATTATCAGAAAGTCACTTACGATCCGTTCCCATTTCTCACATATTAAAAAAAAAACCTTTATTGGCATTAATACTATTACATATTAATATGTGGTCGATCTTATTTCCGTCCGTTGTTCCTGGTCTCATCCACGAGGCCTTACGCTCTCGTCGGTGTTGTAATTTGGTGCTTATTAGGTAACATTGTCGACAGGTCGCATAACATTGCAACGTTGTTATTTGTCGTTTCATGGGTAGATTTTTCCTGCCACTTATTGCTTGTAATTTTTTTCCAATCTGCGCGTTGAAGTCTCCGGCGATTAACATGACGTCATTTTGGGTATTCCGTAATATGTCTCCTCCAGCTTTTCATAGAATTCATTCGTCTTTTGCTACTTCGGAAACCAAAGAATACGATGTGTACCTTATACTTCATGTTGTTAAGGAAAACTTTGGTAGAAGGATTCTTCAACTTGGAAAGCAAATCTAATAAATAAACTTGCTTTCTTTTGTATGATCTAATAAGAGGAATCTAATAAGTGCAATGACAGTGGTTAAAATTATTTATTACAAGTTACTCGTACGTAAAATGCGAGTTGTCATTAGGTGATGGGAAAATAATATCGAAAATTAATTTAACTTGATAATTGTCTTCATACTTAAGTAGAAATATCAATCGAAAAACACGATCTTATGCACTATTTTGGTGCTCAGAGAACTTATACTCAAATCAGATTAAGAATGCAAAAAAACCGAATGTTTAATATTTGGAGAAGTCAAAAAGAGGATGTTTAATCGAATGTCAATGAGCATTCGAGTGTAATACTGATAGAGTAGTGCCAATAAAATTATGTTTCGATGCAGAAAATATGAAATATACTGCCAAGTTTATATCATCAGCAGCTAAATTCTAAAAAAAAATGAAAACAAGTGAAATATTTTGTTGTTGCTTTTAATTTAAATTAACATAAAATAAAAGAAAGGCAGAAAATTGGTATTAAACGTTATTTTAAAGAAATGTTTAGAAAGAAGTAAAAGATCAAACAAATGAATTATTATAAAATATATGTATAAGGAATCAATATACTCATTTTAAATGCGTAACATTGTATTTCAGGGGTCCCACTAAGGTAGTTTTACAAGTTGATCA
The DNA here is from genome assembly GCA_018397195.1 of Lethrus apterus. NCBI lineage: Eukaryota > Metazoa > Arthropoda > Insecta > Coleoptera > Geotrupidae > Lethrus > Lethrus apterus. The sequence goes on along the minus strand of JAFFZR010027776.1, from coordinate 10,562 downwards.
TAGGTTCTCGAGTTATGATTGGAGGGGTGAAGGAAGGGGTGGTGAATGGTATATAGATAGGAAGGACGTCACATGAAGTATGTTAAACGAGTGTGAATGACAAGAGCTGGTTAGAAAATTAAAAAGATTTCGGTGGCGGTGTCACTGGATGAGATAAAGCAGCAGAAAATATACAACTCATTGAAAAACAGCATCTAAATTGGTAAGTAAATGAAAGTGAGTGTGTTTGGAGTTTTACCAGATTAGTCGAGATGTGTAAACGAGACAGATGAGCAAGTGTTGAAGAAATCGATGTTGCGAGGAAGAATGAGAAAATTGTTATTTTTAAAGGAGAATGAACAATTACGATGTGCGCTAAAGCGACAATGTGGTGAATCGTAAAAAGTTTTTGAGTGAAAGGATGACTAAAAGTGTGAATGAGAGGGAAGAAGGAATGTAATGAAAGAAACTGAAGAATTGGTAGAAGGGCGCTTGTAAGATACAAAATTTTAATTAATATTTTTGTGACTCCGTTTTGATTTTTTGTTTGTTTATTGCTAATTAAGATATTAACTTAATTACACGCTCGGGGAAATATGTTATTATGATAGAAAGCTGGCTAAAAGTGTTACAAATTTCCATATATCCAAAGAATTGCAAGAGACTGCGATCTCATACATTACAAACTTAAATGAAAAGAGTGAACAGTGAGAAATACCAAGGAGTACATATTTGAATCGTTACAAAATTCTTAAAAAATAGCAATATTTTCAACTGGCACAAGAATTACCTGGATGCATCCCGCCTTTCCGGTGCTTTCCATTCGTGAAGCCACATTTACCGTGTTTCCCCATATATCATAGTGGGGTTTTCTAGCACCTATAACACCTGCTGTGATAGGTCCGTGATTAATACCCAGTTTTAGGACGAAATGATTGAAACTTTGTTCGTTGATGCTTTGTAAGGCTTTCTTGAGTTCTAGTGCAAATTCGACTAACAGATCCAAATGTGCCCAGCGTATCGTTACCGGATCTTCTGCCTAAAATTTGACTTAAATCACTATGTGGTATCATTAATTAAATCACAACATAAGTTTTTTATATTAAAAACTTATTTATATCCAAATGAATTGGATATTATCAGAGAGAGTTTACGAAAACTTTGGACATAAATTGTAATTCTCTAATTTTCGTATTTACTTTTCTTTCTCTATTATATAATCCATAATCGATATCAATATCTATAATTCCCCACCCTATCCAGTTTCAGTTTTCCAACCATCCATTCTCCTTCTTTGTTTGTTTTCTTCCTATTTTAAATGCTTAATCTTCGAAATATTCAATACATTCCTGTACCTTGAATTTATTTTTATTTTCTACCAAAAATAAACTTTTCCATTGCAGTATCCGAATCCTTGTGGTTAATTCTTTTAATTAAAGTTGCCATAAATCAACAATTATAATGTGCCATAAGTATACAACATAATAATAACTGAAAACGAAATGGAAAAAAAAGTTATTATTATTAAATTACCTTAACATATCTTGTTGGGTTTAGGCCACTTGCTGCCATGTATGTTGATCCGATAGTTTTAATTTTTATTATGTCCTTAAATTTCGAGCACTCCAACAACTACATAAAACAACGGAAATATTTATTAATATTTTAACATGTAAGTAAAACCCACCGCATCGAAATCAGAAATTACTTCGTTTAAAAATCGGAGACATTCAAGCCCTTGATTGTTGACTGTTTCTTCTGAATAAAAATCTAAAAATAACGTAAACCAAGTTCAAGACACAAAATTAAATATTAAAAACTACCTGAAAAGTTTGGCATAGAGGCGAACAACACACCAACTTCGGCATAACTTTGGGAATAAAGCTCGTCATGCTGTCTCTTTCTATTACCCATGAAATGTTCAGCTACATGCCGAGGAAGGATATTATACACCAACGCTTCGTTGCGTCTTCGCATATCCGCTGCACATGCACGTTGCTCTTCTACTTCTGACCTCCACAAAAACAATACACGAGAGACTTGTTCCATCTGAAATATTCATACAATAGTAACAAGTTCATTCGGTGCACGCTTCTTTTGTAACTCACGTGGCGTGCTAGAAAGGCAAGTGCAATTGTCGCAGTTAATAGCAGGGCTGAGAGAGAGTATTTTCCTTTCGTTAGGCTGAAAATTTTTAGAATTCTAATTAATAAGGCTACACACATATACAATATACAGGTGATTTTTTAATATTAAAATGATGGAAATTCACTAGTGCGAAGTTTAGATCCCCCTTGTGGGTGAAAAAAAATTAGTTAAAGTAATTCATGAACAAAAATCGGCATGTCTTTACTTAAACCACTATTTATTTCGTAATGTCAAATTAACGTTTGTCAAAAATGTTGTCCAAACAAATCAAAGATTTTCTTTTAGAGTCCTATTTTAGAAATGGAAATGAAACAAGAAACGGTGAATGGCAATATTCTTACGATGCCTGTTATGAAGAATTTCAGAGCATTTTCCTAATGAAGCAGCTACAAGAAAGTTGTAAGAAAAACCCTAGAATTATTTATAGTGTTGGCAGAAAAACTAGTAGTGATAATCCAAAGCAAAGAACAGCTGAAGTAGTGGATAATGCAAGGGAGATAATCGAAGGAACACATCCACATCAATTCAGCAGCTGGGTCAACAATTAAATTTATCGTATGGTACTACTAGGTTAATTTTAAAACAAGATTTGCCTACCCGACCGAGTATACCTGCCAGGGTTCTCAACTGTATTAAGACGCTCGATGAATACCACCATAAATTAAAATGAGCTTAAACTAGACGATGCAAATACAAATTGTTAGAGTATGAACATAACACAAATTTCTACATTTGCATCAGCACAGATGTAAAAACAATACAATTGGGTGGCGCCAACATTAGCCTGGACCGGGGCATACCAACTAAGGATCTCAAGTCTGGTAAAGCGGTCGACGGATATGAACATTAAATGAAATAACCTTAAACTAAGAAATGTGAATACAAAAATGGTTAGTAATTATGCAATTTTTTTAAACTATCTATACCCATCATATGGTGTTCAAACAATTTTAATTTCAGAATATAACTACTTTTAATTTAATTTTTTTATACCTATACCTAGAGCTCATTTATCTAAGTAGCAATGATTCTGCTAAATAACCGTTTATATGACTGTACATAGCAACAGCCACTAAAACTTAAGCTTTTGGTAAGTTAAAATTTTTTAACAACCTCCACACCCTACGACATGACTTTTGCAACTAATTTTACAATTGTATTGAATTTATCACATTCTCGTTCCTTTTTTAAATATTAAATATAAATGGTATCCCAACAAATTTTGTATGTCATACGCCTCTAAAAGACCCGGACTTATGACATAAATAATTACACTGGTTAACAAATTTTAAAAAAATATGTGCATTAGGTGTCACTATATTTATCCTGTGTACTTTGACCAGCTAAACTCGAAAATTACAATAACACATTTTTTATGGATACGTTTTCTAGATATGAATTTCTTAATTTTTTTGGTTTTTCGTAGGTAGTTTGATTATTTGAACCATATCTCGAGTTAGGAACGACCAATCTCGCCTTTAGCGTCTCATTAACGTTAACGAGAATCAAACTAATAAAGATAAAAGAGAAACCGAAAAGAACAATAAACTTTAATATATAAATATAGTAAACACGCGAGTATACAAAAGTATCTGACAATGTTGTTATCTGACACCATAGCGACCACTTTTATTTCGTCGACGCCAACCATCAATATTCATGTGATGTCGCCACATCGCCGTTCGGCATATCAAATTAAAGATAATCGTCTCAACAATAAATGTTACCAACATTGTTTCAGTCGCTTCAGTAGTTCAGTGCAATGGGCCATCATACGACAAAAAAATTTTCTTTGGCCCAAATCGAAGTCGAGAATTCACTCTATCGCCGAGGAAAAGTATAAATCGTGGCAATATACCCAGTTTCTTATTTTTTACGTAGAGTTTGCACTTTTACGAAAAGAAAAAGGTATTTCGGTCCAATATTTATGTAGAATTTTCGAAGTTATGATCAATTATATGTGTACAAAAATTCAATTTTTTCTCTGTTTTAATATAATTCAGTTTATTTTTATTGTACTCTTTTAGTACAATATGAGATTATTAGAAATAATTTTGGCTCCTACTTTGACCTCTGTATATTTTGAAATCAGTTTCTCTTATGAGGAACCAGATATAATCTCTCGTCATTTCTTCATCCTTGGTAGCGCTGCTCAATGGTCTCACCATGCTCGTCGCTAACGTCACAGAGATTCTCCGTGGAAAAAAAATCGCTTGAGAATGTAGAAAATGAATCTTCAGAGACATATTTACGCCTGTTTAAAAAAAAAATTGATGACATAACATTTTTTCCCGGAAAATCTGTGTGACGTTAGTGACGAGCATGGTGAGAGGTTCCACCAAGAAATGAAGACATTAAGCGACGCTGCCAGGGATTTTGAGATCAGGAAATGATTATATCTGATTCCTCATATGAGAAACGGATTCCAAAATAAACACAACAAAAAGCAGGAGCCAAAATTATCTATGATAATCTCATATTATATTGAAATAGCACAATGAAAATAAACGAAATGAATAAAACTGCATTATACGCTATGAATAAGGAAAATATATAAAAATAGGGAAAAAGTTGAATTTTGGTACTTTCATACATAATTGATCATAACTTCGGCATTTCTACATAAATTTTCAAAGTAAATACCCTCTTCTCTTCGTAAAAATGCACTCTCCGTAAAAAAACAAGAAAATGGGTTACTATTTATATTTTTGCTCGATTTTGCTTTGGGTCAAAAAAAAATTTTTTCTTGTTATGACCCATTGCACTGAAACTACTGATGCGACTGAAAAACAATATTATTAACATTTATTAGTAATTCGATTGTCTTTAATTTGATGTACCGAACGGCGAAATTGATCGTTCCTAACTCGAGATATATTTCAAATAGTCAAACTATCTCCGAAAAAAAAAATTTTAAATTCATATTCCGAAAACGTATCAATAAAAAATGGTTTAATGTAATATTGGAGTTTAGCTGGCCAAAGTATGTAAGAAAAATATAGTGGCACCTAGTGCACAAAATGGCTGTAAACTAGTGTTATTAGTTGTGTAGTATTTGAATATTTAGGTATGTACGTGCTTTCATATCAATTATAACTAATCCCGTTGCTATCCACCGCTTTACCAATATACCCCAATTAGACAATTCCAAACACAAATCTCCAGGTATTTGAATACTAAATATACATTTGCGCTGGTTTGCGCTTACACTAAAAAAATTAAATAATCTGTGTAATGAAAACTGAAAAATTCGAGAAGCTATTACTCCAAGTCAAAAATTAGCTGTATGCTTGAGTTGAGATACAGAATGTAATAAAGGGGCTTTAATTATTTTCCCTAATAAATAACGTCAACAACCTCGCCGACATCCGTTTCTACTGTTTTACACTGCTTTTTTCTTCTTGAACAACTTTTAAACCTTCTCTTCATCACCTATAAAATTTTAGTCGTATTTTCATTTTTGATTTTATTGGCTTATTAATGGTTTTTCCCAAACTCAAATCAAAGGAAAATCAGTGGGTTCTTGTTATATCAGCAACTCGAATCTTCTATAAAACCATTGCATTTAACAATGTCTGGGTCATTCAACTGTGCAGAACATTGTATAAATAACGGTACCTATATAGAGTGTTCTAAACACATCGTGATCGTTCACACTACCGATCCAGTCCAGGACAGGACAGTAACTTTCCGTTCAAATATTCTTTTCAAAGAACGTTTGTTGCACGACATCATACCGTGAGTGGACCGAGAAGCGTGAACGTATGTATACTCCAGTTCAAATCCAAGAATAATTCATCGGAAAGTGACTGTAACTCGAATACAATGTGATTGTCCCTATAGAGTGAATAGACTCCAAGTCTTTCCGTTGCAACTCACCTCTTGTTGGATAGTTTCCCACCAACAATATTTACATACATACTTATACATATTTATTGTGTCTTAAGATTTGGTGTTTGAGAACAGAACGAAAATAGAACTATATATAACTATATAACTATAACTATATAACTATATAACTATATATGATCTTATACTGAAAAGATTGCATGGTGCTTTTCTTGCCGCTACGTCATAGGTTTGTGACGTAATAACCATGAAAACTTTAAAAATGCATTAAATGTCATTTTGACAGATGTCATGTTATAATTCATTCGGTTAATTCTCCAACCAAAGATCATTCGTACTCAACTTTTGTCTGGCAAGATTTTTATTTTTTTATTCGCAAAGATTGCTAAAGGCAATTAAACTCGACCACTTTCTTTGGAAAAGTTTCGTTTTCGTTTCGTCAAATTGGTCTCGTTTAATTGCTAAGCAACCATTGCTCATGCAAAATAAAAATCTTTCCGACAAAAGTTGGAGCACTCATGCTCTTACGTATGAAAAGGTTCCATTCTACGTATTTGTATTATTTATGACAGGCCCATAAACATGAAATTTTATTTTTATTATTTTTCCTATTCATTAATGTCAGTAAAAAAATATACTTTTAATACATATCAACTTTTTACTGGTTGCTTGCTCAACAATAAAAGATAAGTATAATTACTACTGCACTGCGTTTGCCCTTATTTAATTACTGGATGAACGCATGTTATCCAAGTAAATAAGAGCTATTTTTAGAAGTTAATGCTGTCGACGGTTACTTTGCGACAGATATATGATGACTTGACGACACCCGGTGACATTTAGGAAAATTACAACTTTTAAATTGAGCTAAAACGGCCTATCTTATAAAGTGCCAGTAATGTACAACCTGGGAGAAAACCAATTACGCAGTGTGGCAATTTCACGGAGGTAAATAACATTTTTCTACACCTCATTTCACCTCTAGAACGGAAAATTAAAATTCCATAAGTTTTAAATACTCATAAATCCATTGTACCGCAGGATATCGAAAAAAAGAAAGACTTTTTTCATCAGTACTTGACGGACTACTTGTCATATTAATTATGCCTTCTTAGGATAAGAAATGGTGAATTAAAATTAAATCGAAGAACTAATCCACAATACAGTTACATAGAGATTTATATTTTGGGAAACCCCCAGTGATTGTTTTAATGGCGTCACATCCAATCGCAGATCCCATTAAAGAAAGACAAAAAGGCGAAATGATTAGTATAAAAAAAGATGTCTTGTGGTTTTGAAATATAATAGAATAATTTAAATTTCCGCTTCTAGAGCGGATAGACGAGATATAAATATTGGTAAGCATTGTGTAGACGGTTTTCTGCTATCTTGGAAAGTAATGGAATGTTATATACCGGGTGATCCAAAATTACCGCCCCAATTTTAGGGTGGTGATACAGGACATCACACTGAGTAAACGAAGTGTAAACAAAAAAAAAGTGTAGATAAAACAACGAAAATAAGACACCCTGTACAGTGTTTATGTTATGTTTTATTCCATTTACCAATAAAATTATTCGGAAAGAGTAATAAATATCGTGGACATTGATGGAAATAATGTGTGCCGCACTCAGTTGAGTGCTACATTAACCCACCCTTCAATCGACGTTACAGCTCTTAGGAAGAAAAACATTCTCCTACATAAACTCATTACGGAAATGGCGTATAAATTTTAATCATGAAGTAAGAAATCTTTATTAGAGAAAACAAAATTTTAAGAAGAGAAACTTGAAGTTACGCACATGTGACGATGCCTCAAAGCAAAAGCCAAGAATTCTACTCAATAAACAAAACAAAATTTACATCCTGAAGTCAAAAGTAGAGGATATATTATACATTGAGAATTGTTGATGTAAATATAAATATAGGAATAAGTTCCATGCCATCAGTACGTGATATTTAAAATCCACTTTCCTGCTGCTCGTTTTGTCTTTATGGTAAACCAGAGACAAAGGGTAAAAATAATGAAATATTTTAATCTTTTGTTCGAGTGCATCTGCGTCCGTCCTACTTACGTATTCAAATTGGCTTCCGATCAGTATATTTCAAGACCCTGTTTACCATAATTTTCAGGTTTATTCAAGTGAGTGTGTAATATTAACGAATGAATAGTTTTGTTGAAGTTATATTTAGCTATTGATAATTATAATAATTAATCCCCGTCGATTTTTACACGATCTCTCTATTTGTTCCGTGAATAAGATAAAAAGATAAAAGAAAAACATGAATTATATGAGATGATGGTGTTTTGTCTACTGAAGATACATGAATAAAAACTTCTGATATTATATTTTTCAAAACCTCACATGCATATACCAATGTTATACATGAAAATTTTTTAGATCACGGGCCACAAGTAATAGAATTTCTTACAAACAACTCCATAAATTGAAAATATAAGCTGGGTAAGTATAAAAATAATTACTGTGTTAGCTCGTCGGCTTATATTAAGTTTAAAAAAGAGGAAATACCTGATAAACCAAATAATAAAGATGGAGACAAATTTCTACAAAAACCAAATTAGAAATTTCTATAAGGATGTATCAGTCTTCAACACCATATATGAAAGACAAGGAAGGCAACCTACTAGGCAACGACAACGAGAAACTAGCACGACCTAGAAGAGCTATCGAGAGAAGAAGACACAATGACCCAACCAGCAATGGAAGACATTGATCAAAATGAAAAATAACAAAACGCCAGGACAAAACATGATAATAGCGGAAAATGTGAAGTATAGAGGAGAATGTTTAGATCGAAAAGTATGGGAGATAGTAAAGGACAATGGACACGATGCCGAAGAGCAATTATTCTCCCAATACGTAAGAAAGGTGACAAAATGATATGCGAAAATTATAGGGGATCGCATTGCTTGACGTCTCATACAAAATATCGAAGAGCATGCATAGAAAATAGTAGGAGAATACCAAGGCGATTTTAGGAGAAACAGAGCAACGACGAACCAAATCTTCTTGCTTAAACAAATCTTAACAGGATGTTATTAACATAATATTTCAACGTATATGTTATTCATAGATTTTAAAGAGGCCTATGATAATGTAAACAGAAGTAGCCTAACGACAACACTGAAGAAACTACAAATTCCCCACAAACTAATTAGGCTCATTAAAATGACGCTTTGGGACACGCTCGCGGCGGTGAGAAACAATGGCAAGATAAGTAGACAATTCGGAGTAGGAAAAGGGTTAAGACCGCTATTCCCAACCGTATTAAATCTGGCCTTGGAAGGGATGATAATGGAAAATAAAATAAACAGAAGCTGTTTTATAGAAGCCACCAATGTCTTGCCTATGCAGATGACGTGGTCGTATTGACGCGAAGTAGAAAAGAAGTTGGAAGAATAACAAAATAGTTAACAACCGCGGCAGAGTACATGGGATTACAATTCACGCAAAAAAACTAAATTCATGGAACTAAAACACAAAAACCAACCCAACCATAAACAAAATTTAATGATTTATAGGCAGAACGGGACAACATGGGAATAGAAGACTACATGTACTTGGGAACCCTAATAAGGAGCAAATCCGATGAAGAAATAGAAATAGACTTAGCGAAACGTAATAACTGTGCAGGTGGGCTAAAGAATTATTGTCGAACAAAATAGAAATAAGACTCTATAACTAACATACGGATGCGAAACCTGTATGATCTTTACACTTAGAGAAAGTAGTATGTGGACAGACATTGACAAGTATTTTGACATATGCCTTACAATTAGGCAACACTTATTACGTTAAATGTGTAGCCTCTGTGCAGGGTAGTACATCGGGATCGGGCGATCATCTGTAGGTACTAATGATCAAAATCTTAAGTTATTATATTGTTATATTGTTATATATTGTCTATATCAGGGGTGGGCAATCTTTTTTATAACATGGGCCAGTACAAATTTTACGTTTTTCCGCGGGCCGTAGTAGTTAATTTACACCTTCTTGTGACATATAGTTTTTTAGTCTGCAAATATAAAATAAATAAAAAAAGTGTTAAAATTAGTACTAAATTATGAACATATAAGTTGCTATGTGCGTTTATAACCAATTCAAACTAAAAGAATTACAATGAAAAATATTTATTTATAATTCCTTCTAAAGATCTCGCGTGCCGGATAGAAACTTTTCGTCCAGGGGTTGCTCACCGTTGCTCCAAGCAATCCGGAATAATCCGGGTAAATCCGGAAAACTCCGGGCAAAATCCGGAAAACTGCGGGCAAAATATGGGAAAATCCGGGGAACTCAGGATAAAATAATGGAAAACTCCGGGCAAAGACCTGGTAACTCCGGACAAAATCCGGGGAAATTCCGGGAAAAATCCGGGAGTGTTGGCAACCGTAGCAAAAGTAGTTCCCGTTATCAAAAAAAGTAATACATCGGTAGTTATCGTCCAATATCCAATTAATCAGTGTTTTCAAACTTTAAGATCAGGGGTGGGCAACCTTTTTTATAACATGGGACAGAATAAATTTTACGTTTTTTCCACGGACCGTAGTTAATTGACACCTTCTT
>JAFFZR010027775.1:0-19087 GCA_018397195.1 Lethrus apterus | reverse complement strand
TCTATTCGCTTTTCCTTCTCTTACCATTTTTTCGAAAACTACGCCGAATATAAAAGTTGACTATGGATCCCCTTGCCTGAGCCCTGTTCCTATTTCAAATTCTTCTATTAGTTCCCCTTTGATCTGGATTCTACTTGCTGTTACTTCCAATGTATTTTTGCAAAATTGGATTAATTTGGCTAGTATCTTAAATTCCTTCAGTACTTGGAGAATCATTGATCATGGAATCATGGATACGCTTTTCTGAAATCGACGAACAGTATTACAAGTGGAATTTTGTATTCATAACACGTTGTTGCGATTTCTTACGTTGCGTCGTGAATATTTGGTCTTCTAAATCCTCTATGGTATTCTCCGATTTGTGAGTCAAATATTACTTCCATCCTCGTTTTTATAAGTGTTGCTATCTTATATACAACATCTTGCAACGAAATCCCTTTTTAATTACTCCAATCTGTCCCCTTCTTTAAAATCAAGACGATGTTGGCACTTTTCCATTCCGTTGGCTTTTCTTTTCTAGATGCTTACTGTTAGTTCGTATATTCTATTTTTCATTTCTTTTTCTACAAAATTTGATATTCTCCGTATTTCGTTTTTCCCTGGACTTTTGATGATTTTTAAATTCGCCATAATTTCTTCCATTTTTTAGACTTGTTAGTTCCTCTGCATCCTCTTCTCTTTGTTTGTTTGTTTGTTTGTTTGTTATTCGTCGTCATTTAGCATCTCTTGAAAGTTGTCATTCCATTTTCCTTTAATTTCTTTGTCTTTCCCCAGTAGGTTTGCGTTTTTATCTTTGATAAATGTTGTTCTTTGTTTTCTTTTTTTAATTTCCCTATAAAAATTTCTAATCTGTTTTTTGTATTTTTGTATTCTTCTATTTCCTTTCGTTTTGCTTTCCCTTTTTTTGCCTGCAAAAATTTTTAGTAATTCTTCTTTGTTCACTGTACGCTTCCTTATCTACCTCTTTCTGTGTCTGCATTGCCGTCAATCTTAGTCTGTTCTCTTTTTCGTTTCTTGCGTTTACATCTATTCGATGAAATATTGTGTAATTTTATCTTGATATTAAAGATTGAAATTTTCAAACATTTTTGTAAATATTAGTAGCTTTTAATTAATTAAACAAATGTTTTATTAGAGGTGGTTTATTACGTTAGTCTAAAGATCAACCTACATTTTTGAATTGCAGAATGACCGAATTTTGAGATGAAAACGTTTAGAGATATTTCAACGTTAATAGTAATCCTAGATCACGTCTCTCACATTTATTGACGATAATATCTTCGTGGAACATTGCCACGAATTTTATATATTAAGGTCACAGGAATATTTGCATGAACATATAGATTAAAAATATCATTAATAGTTCGAATAATTTACCAAATATTACAACAATTTTTTTTTAATTTAAAATTATGGAATAAAATTATGTATAATGAAGTAACTTAATTTTAATTAGAAGGCAACACATCTAAAATACAAACAAATGCACATGCAATGTAAACCCTTTATTTAACGGATGTAATAAAATCTTGGATTATGAGCAACGAGCTTTATTTTATGGCCGCTCGTTGGATCTTCAATGGAAAGAATTCGAAATGTTCGAACGTTAAACGAATCAACATCGCAGTCTGATGTTTTATGTTAGAAGAATGAAAATGTTTTAAGCAAAAGCAATTTTTATAACATGTGTGTGTGCTGAATAGACTGAACTCGTGCACTATTGATTTTTAAATGTAAGCAAAGCATTTTTATTGCTCGTCCGTTCGGGCTTGTGATCCGATTCAATGAATATATTTACATAGAAGAATAAACACAATAATAGGAAAATTGTGTGGAATAAAAACTTAACAATGAGACATTTACATTTCCTTCTTCTGCCATTTTAGTGACCACAGATTTCAAGCGTCATGTCAATTGGAAAGTGTTAGTAGTAGATAACAAAACTGTATTTTTAAAACTGGAATTCAATTTATTACACAGTACAATGGGAAATCATATAACCAAGTAAAGAAGTAAAAAAATACGCTTGTTTAAAGAAAGAGTAGGGCAATATAAAAGCTTGTCAAATAAATCGCAACGTAACAGCAAAACATAAATTTAAAGAATTTATTAATCGAATACATAACAAAGAAACACCAAAATATAGAATAAAAATAGTTTAAAAGAATAAAATTTCTAAAAGCTGAAATAGCTAAGTTTCCTTTCTTTAATTTTTAAAAAAACATTTGTTAAACCATAAGAGTCAAACATAAAACTGCAAATGTAATTATCAAAGTTACGAAATTCGTTTCCGAACTCTAGGATATCATCGGGCAAGTCTGTACGATATCTGGGTCAATCTGCACGACCTACCACTTCTACTGATGCGCCTCAGAAGAATGGATTTTCAAAGATATTCAGACAGTCTGGCGTCGACGACATCAATAAAATACCATAATAGCTCTTTCGAACTATCCATTACACAATCCTTAAATAAATAAGTGCGCGTGTTAACGGGAGAAAATTTAAGGTTATAAGGTTTGAATGAATTTTAATTAAAAATGTCATAAAACGGCATTGCCGAGAATTCTTAAAACGTAATAAGCCGCGATGATTTTCTTTCGGATCTTTTGTCATCAGAACGTAAAATCGCGCTTTAAGTGCGGGATTATCGCGTTTAATTAAATGGGAAATGCGAAAGTTTAAATGGTTTTCGTCGAATTGATTACTTTGGACGGTTGTCGAGATGATCGCTAAAATTTTCATCGCTCAAAAAACAATTTTGTTATTATATAAATTTTCATATTTTAATTTTTTTAATTTTTAGAAATACAAAAATGAAAGTTATTTAATTAATTTAGTTAATTAATTATTTTATCCTTTTCCATTTCAATTTTGAATAAAATTATGAAGATAAATATAAATTGAAACCTTCTCTCGAAGAAGAGTCTATGTTCACGTTTTGGCATTTGGCGATTTTTATGGAAAAGGGGCTTATGTTCATATACGCATATGCGCTCTGGGGCTATACTACACCAAAGTGGTTCCATCTGCGGTAAAACAGCGGAATTAATTCTCATTTCGTGGAATAATAACGTTTTTCTCTAATCCTGAAAAGTTAGCAATTGTAACATAGACCCTTCTTCTAGGGAAGGCTTCAATTGAGGTAAAAAAATGTTCAAAAAAAAAAAAAAATCTACACAATCTTCAATTAAGGAAACAAAAAAAAATCTACACAATCGGAGGATGTTTGTTGTATGAGTATAATAATAATAAGTTTAAATATAGAAATTGCAAATATTTCAAATATTTTCAAAATATTACTCCAACCCAATATAACATTTAATTTCGAATTAGATTAGCATTTATTGATGACTTTCAAGCGAAGTCAAATTATCCAAATTCATTTCCAAAATTGGTCGAAATCCCTTTCAAATTTGACCATTTGGATACAAATTAGAAAATTGTTTCAAGATTAATTAGTTACGATTGGGTTTTGGTTGAAAGAGTCTGTAGTTTTGATCATAACGTATGATCTAACATCTAACCCAATATTTTTTTAAATATGTGATTAGTATGTTGGTATCTCTGCAAAATGCATTTTTTTTTAATGGCTTGAATTTCTTTTATTCATGATTTTATTCATTTTATTTTATTCAAGATCGTAGAAAAACAAAAAAGGAAATTTAGTAACGAAGAGCACAATCGGGATTAGTTATGGATGGAAGAAAGAAGGACGAAAAAATGGGATGGAAATTCGAAGAAGCGTTTCTAGAAGAAATCGTTTAAGGAAGTGTCTTCACTTGAATCGATGATTAAATTTTTTTTATTACTTGTTGCTCCCAATTACTGTTTGCTGTTTTCAATTATTTCTTTTTGTTGTCAAATTATGGAATAAATTTAGTTGGTTTTGGCATTTTTTTACGTGATACTGCCATAGTTCAGTTGTATTGACGTGAAATTTTTTCTATAATTTGATCAACAATTAATCAATGAATATGTTTACGTTGATTCTATTTATACACATGGAGCAGGAAGAAATTTTTGGTCTCCAATACCCTCAGCCCAGTTAAGTTCTTCGAACTTGGGATAAGTGATGAGAGGAAATCAAAGGAAAAAATATCATATAAGGAAGTTTTGTAGACTCAGTCCTTTACATCTAAAAAAATTGAACATCGCATGTGAATGATTAGGTAGATTTTTAAAAAATCTTGATTTTTACAAAGATTTTTAAAGATGAATCTTTTAACAAGATTCCCAATGAAAGCAACGGAACGGAAGTGATAGATTTTTGAATTAATATTATGGAGAATATTTTTAAGTTAAAGCATATATACAAACAGACATGCAGGACGGTATTTGTTTTAAATTTATATCGATTTCATGATGTAAATGCCAATAACATTCCGATTAGCCCAATTATAGTTACAAACTTAAGCTAATTAGTACAGCTAACTCAAGTCAAATTTATGAATTTTTTCCCATTTTAGATTTCATCGTACAAATTCGATCTAATCCCATTTATTTTGCATTTAACCTGATTCTGTAATTAACAACTGGAAATTTAGCCTGGATTACTCAACTTAAATCCAAAAATTGTAATCCAACCTTTATTAAACAGATTAAGAGTTCTTGAAACTTTAACTCCGGCGACCTGGAGGGTTATGTTTCTAAAGAAGAATAAGAGGAAGAAAGCCCTATTGTAGCTTAAACTTTAGATTTATTAGCCAGGCTAACATGAATAAAATTTTTCAATTTTATTCCAAACTAACAAATATGAATTTTTATCGACCATTGATTTTTTCAAATTAAAACTTTAAATAACTTATCTTCATATTTATGTACGATATGAGATTTGTTATTTTTTATTAGATTTATTAGATTTATTATTAGACGAATTTTCCCAAATCATACATACATTTAAATATGGAAATTTTCTTGGAATTCAGAACGCGGAAAATATATTAAATATAATATGATTTGGATTTCTTTCGAATAATACACTAATCCTAGTCTACTGCTTCATTTGTTAAAAATTTTACTGTCTCAAATATCCTAGAAACTCGAGAAACTGTGAGATCATGTGATTTGTTCTATGAAAGACATGTAGGTCATTTTGCGTCTAAATATACTCTTTTATACGACAGGATGGAAGTTAATGATCTTTGTGAAAAGCTTGCACACTTGATGTGATTCTGAGTACATTGAGTTTTTTTTAATAGCTTTTACAGGTGCAAAGGGTTAAGACAAAAAACTTTAGCAGATGAAATTTCCAAAATGATTTTTCCTAAAATATCAATTAAATATTTTATACTGTTTAATTTTATAAACTTCTGGGATATAAAATCGGTTTATCTCACAACTTAATCGAAATACATATTATAGTAACAGGGAAAATGTATGGAAGGAATTATTTTATTTTTATGAGAATGTATACTGAAAAAAAAAATATTGTGCAAATATTACTAAACAAATAAAAAGTTTTTCAATTTTACAGAATGCTTGTTGTATCGAAAATTTACAGTTTGGAACTATGAATTTTGGACAAATTCGAGAACAATCAACGATTGAATTAACAGTTTTGTTCATATACATTAAAATATTTATTAACGTTATTTTAATATTTAAGCCAAGTTAAACACAAACCCATGAAACTTTAAAGCAGACCATACGTAAATTTATCGATACTTCGAAACAAACTCTCAATATTTTGCGTTCGTGCGACTCACAATCTAAATTTACCGACGTTTCAATTTAACGTAATTTACACTGATAAGCGGTATAAACCTAGCAATCTATATTTAGAAGCGTTCGTGGTCATGTTGCACAAAATTAAAAATTCTTTATGTTCGTTTAATGCAAATTTCATTTGTTGGAAAAAAAAAACAACGGACAACAGATGTGCGTGCAAATATTACAGCAACGATGGCGTGAGTTAATGGTTTTTCACCCTCGAAGTTTCATATGAGTCACGCGTGATTCGAACTTTTTCACATTTGTGGGGAATGTATTTTTACGATCTGCTGGATATGTTGGATATGACGTTCGTAGTGGGAAATTAAGTGGCCGAACAGTTGTTTGATGTGTTGAGGATGAATGGGCGATTATATCTCAAGATATTTTTGTGTTTGAGACGATAAAAGACAATGATTTTTGTTTTTTCTGCTAAGTTGTTAGTGAGTTAACATTTATTTCTTAATTATTTATTAATAATCTTCTATTCAATTTTTTTAAATTTTGAGAATTAAAATAATTAATACCTTAATAAATGCTATGAATTTTTCTAGTTCTACTCTAGCTCTACTATAAGCTTAAAAACTTAATTTTGCCAGTCGACTGTGGTCGCAAAAGATTCTGCAATTATTATTATTATTTCGTACTGTTAAGGTGGCATACCAAAGAAACAAATAAAAATAAAACGAAAATTAAAAAAATAGAAAGTGATTCCAAACATTCCATTTCCAACTTAAATTTATTTTCAGGAAATGAGAGGTATTAGAAAGACAACACACAAAATATTTATGTTATGAGTATACATCACTGTCGGCGATTTTTGATATTTTTGAATAATTTTTTGTCGCGATTTTCCAAATTTCAAAACAGGAATATGCCAATCGATTCTCTTCTTTCTTATTAATCGTCCAAAGTTTTGGACTACTTTTGTCTACTTCCTTTTCTCGTTCTTTACTTCCTGGAAAATGTTTCGTATTCCTTTATTTTTAAATTTTTTCTCCTAATTTGTTTTCCATGAATTCTCATTTTCCCATTTTCTCATTGTACCTTTCCTCGTAATTCTTGGTACCTTTTTCTTTTATTTTGTGTATTATCCTGGAGCATCTCGACCTTTGCGTCGTTTCTTTATTTAACTGATCCTCACCTTCTTCATCATACCAATGCTTTTTGGGGTTTATGCTTCTTCTATAGTCTTCTACTCTTTTTCCACATCATCTTCTCGATCCTCGAAAATTTCTAATTTGTATTTGACTTTTTATTTTTATTTGAAAGTTCCTTACTTTCTGTTCGATCTTTAAATGTTTTAACGTTACAAGTACATGATCAATTCCTTGTCTTGCCATCTGGGGAGTTTTTTTTTTATGAACATCCTTGTGCTGAAATAGTTTTCCTGTTACTCAGAAATTACATCCTTCTAATTTGCTCGATTTTCGTTTCTGCAAGTTTACTGTAGTTACCGATTGTTGATTTTATCTTCAATCTCGTCCTACCTCTGACCTATGATCAACTTCAAGTGAAAATTTGATCTTCTCCCGTACACCAAATTGCAAACCAAGCCAAATGAAATGAAGATACATCAATAAAAAAAAAATCATATTATAAATTAAAATTGCTAATAAAGTGCAAATGAACATCAACAATAGTTGTGGTTGAAACAAAAACCCTTGAATGGATAAACTACCTTGTTTAGGGTAAGTTTTACTGCAAATTATCGCCCGTAAAAGGGAATTTATTACTGCAAATCCGTGTTAAAAATTCGCAAGCGAACGTCGGCTTAATAAACAAAACACAGTAGCATTATTTCACAATAAAAGTTAAAAACGTAGAAGATGTTTTGTTTGTAGAAATACGGAGATGACGTGACGCGACGTTGCTTGATGAATAAATTTATTCGAGTTGTATGACTGCGTCACACAATAATTTGTCCGACTTATTTTTATTGCATTGTAATTTAAGATTAAAGATAGTATTTTTGCGTGCATGAAGTCATATATTCGTGTTGTAAATAAAAATAATGTTCAATCAATAGTTCAATCCATTCGAACCCAAATTTAAGGAGGAATTTGCATCAGTTAGTTTTCCTGTTGAAACAACTTTACTTTGAGCTTACGAAATTTCATGGTTAGTAATAATACCTAAACAGTTTTTTTTTACAAAACGTTTCTTACACATTTATGACCAAAAATTAATTAGTATACAATTTGGGTACAATAAAAAATAAAAAAATTAATGGATTATCGCAAAATAGAAAAATATATCATTGCAATTTACTTTGAAGATATCGATTTATTTTTGCGTTGTTGGGAAAATTGAACTGCCATCTACAGGAATTGTTTCGTTGAAATCGTAATGAACAAAGAAAAAAAAAAATGGAGATTATATCTAATCAGTAAATATTTATATTTTGACTCATCAACGATGACGTATCGTATCGAAATTTTAACTGATGGCTGAATACAGGCATCCTCGTACCGTACCGTACCGTACCTGAGGGTCTATTCTTGAGTTAAGTCATCAGCAGTATACGTCATCGTTTCTGACGTCATCATGACGTCAGAAACCATCGGTGTGTTGCTGATGACTCAAGAATAGACTCTCTGAAATAGAAAAAAATTACAACCCACATCGCATGTAGAAATTTTTTTATAAAAAATTCCACAAAACGAACGTAAAAATTTATAGCGATTTTTAATGGAACTCATTACGCCACAAATTCCAAATATAAAAAAAAATGCTTTACAAAATCCAATAAATTTAAATAATTTTTTTCTGAAGACTAGTAAATTATAAAACTTATAGATTTTATTTAAGAAATTCCTTTCAATCATTTCTTGGATATTTAATAATAAATCGAATCCAGTCCGTCATTTAAATAACATTTTTAAACAATATTTTCTTTTGTCTTGTGTTTTAAATTATTTGTGAGATTAATATGGAACATATTTCATTTGTTTAACCTTGTAGTGCAATAATCGATGATCATATATTATAAACGAACGATGCATGAAGCCACACCAAAAATTGCTTTGAATAATTTTTCAACATAACGACTTAATTTATATTTTTTTTCTATTGGTTTTATAAAAAGTTCGATCGTAATTTAAGCAACAAACTTTTTTAATATCAGTCTGAAAACATAACTGCACACGTGGTTGAAACATAAAACTTAAAATAAAAATTTTATCATCCTTTATCCGACTTCCTATAAAGATTTAATGTAAGTTTCAATGTTACGCTTTATTGTAAGTGCAATTTTGATATAAGTAAGGATTTTTCCCGCAAAGGATTTTTTTCAAATTTTGTACATTTGTTGCAGGAAATTTAGATACGTATAAGGTTATCATTTTTGAAAACTGATTAAAAAAATTTATAAATCATTCTCCATAAATCAAGGTTTATATATTCGAAAACATAAGGAAAATAGCCCAAGGAAATAAACATAAAAAGTTATATATGCAAGTCTGATTATTGTCAATTTCGTGACAAAATGTAATCAAAATATTTATTACTACTTAAAAATTGATTGTCAGTTCAAGATAAACCAAAAATTATACTTTTCTTTTATATAAGGAAATTCGAAACATTTAAGCAAAAGTATATTTTCGTTTCAAAGCCACATCTCTATTTAAACCAACTTATTTATTTTTGTGCTGCGTTCTTACATCATCTGAGAAACACAGCGCCACTACGTTATTTCGAACGACACGACTTTCTCACGTACGATAAAATATTTCGTTTTTAACTTCAAGTTAAATTTGTAGCAAATTGTAATTCGTGATGATTGTTATCGGTATTAAAAAAGTTTATGATTCGCGCAAATATGTTTGAAATATTTTAAAAGCTATTTATAAATGTAAAGTTGGATTGTGCATTTGAAATGTGCTAATGTAACATAAGGCAAACATGTGTTTCCTAGGATTTGTTGTGCGATTATCGTCAATTTTTAAATAAATTATATTTCTTCCACAAATAAACTCATCTAGTTAGAACTTTTTCGTGTTCCAGAAATATATCAACTCTAATAACATGGGATTATAACTTGCATTACCTGATCTCTTATTCTAAATTATTGGCGCTCTTTTGTCACTTCCGTTTGTACCGGAAGTGCCTACCATCTTTGTTATTTTAAATGGAATGTTATATTTTTTCATTGTTTTTGAGATTCTACACCAAAACTCATAAGGGTACCATATACTAAAATGTACTGCACATGAAATCTTCATTTTTGGAACACAACCGGAAGCGATACAACACGGAAAAATTCTAACGAACCACTTCCATGAATGACCCTGTATTTTCAAATTTTCGAAAATTGTAAATTAAAATTGAACTATGTTTACACATAACTTTTCGAGAATTCTCGCGATTAACGCGTGTATATAAAACAAATCGACTTTAGTAAATTGAATTCGAATTAATTTACACAAATTCTTTACGTTACGTGTAAATTAAACACTAACGTAACTCAAAATCACGTGGATTTATTTATAGATGTGCGATAAGTTCTATTTCCATAAC
Organism: Lethrus apterus; assembly: GCA_018397195.1. Classification (NCBI taxonomy): domain Eukaryota; kingdom Metazoa; phylum Arthropoda; class Insecta; order Coleoptera; family Geotrupidae; genus Lethrus; species Lethrus apterus. The sequence continues at coordinate 8,857 of JAFFZR010027775.1, read as the reverse complement.
CAAATTTATTATGTTTATTGTTGACATAATAGAACAGGTCATATGTATTTTTGTTATGCAGGACGGAAAATTAAACTTTAAGACAATAGACGAAATATACGACGTTGATGATGACTAATTGACTAAATGTTCCGTGTCACAGCGTAATAACAATACAATACAAGGATGTAACAGATTAAAAGGTAGAAAAATAATTCAATAGGATGTTAAGCTTATTATAAAGTTTTTCCATTGGAACTAAGAATTGTTGATCCTGAAAAATAAATATAACTACATACTAGAGATTTTAAAATGCTGATATATATGAACATCGAATTTAACATACAAACTCACACTACAATTATTTTTGTATGTACCTTGTAATTATATTAGCATGCATCAATATTGATTTATGCCCGTTGTTAATATGTTCGTCATTATGAGATAACGAGATAAATCTACACTTGATTAGCATATTTGATAACAACAGCAATAATAAACGGTCTATGCTACTGGTATTTTCAACAAAATGTATGTATGCTGAAAACATGATTTAAAATGTTTTTTTTTTGTCCCAACGGTGCGAGGAAGCTAGCACAGGCTTTATTTATACACTTTGTGAAATGTTTCAAATATAATTTATACGATTTTTCAACCATTTTCAAATTTGTAAATTTTGGTGGATGCGCCGGAATTCCATATATGCAAGTAAATACAGGTTCATTAACAGGTGATAGCTGATCCTTAACCAAAACACAAATCCGCAAAAACGGCGGTCCTCTCTTCATTTTAAATTTTCGGTTCTATGTACGGTCCTGTGTCCATTTCAATGTGTCGCGTTGATAATCAACTTCCTTTGGCGGGAATAACATGAAATGTTGCAAAACAACTTTATTGATGATAATTCGGCGTTATTGTCATATTTTACTCAAAACTTAAAAAAAAATTTCTGGCACACACTACCGTATTTGGGGTTGGGCTATTGTCAGCTATCACCTGTTAAAATATCAGTACTTATTTCAGAATGACCATGTATAAGTAAGTTTGGAAGAAAAGTTGAGAGATTCTTTTGACGTTAAGACGTAGCTATAACCATCATCTACATAATTCAAAAATCAGTGCCAATAAATGTAATAAACCCCGTTTTCAAAAAGCGCAATAAAAGAAGAAATCTTGAATGCAAACAAAATAACGATTGTTTAAAAATACAGTACATCCTGTACTGTATTTTTTTAACAATTTCGAAAATAAGATCAGTTCAAAAAAATGAATAAAATGTGAAGAGAAATGGAGTATTTTACACGAAAATGAAGAAAATTAGCTCAAAGAAAAGCTGAAATAAGAAAGCAAGAAATAAAAAACGAGCCTTGAACATCTTGCACTTTTTTCACCGATCACTTTCCTCCTTTCTTTTATGTGTTTTGCCTTGTTCTTCCATTTCTGCAATCCAATCGTCTTTAAATCTCCTTTGACATTCTGTAAACATATTTTTTCCTCACTTGATACCCTCCTACCATTTGTCCAAGTTCGAAGAATTTATCTACTGAGATTTGGTCGCGACCACAACGATGTTAAAGCCTATTCCAGGATACGCTGCAAGGATTAGGGAAACTTGGAAAACCTAATCAGAATAGGCCAACTCATAGACAGAAACATTGTAAATCTGTTATATAAATTTACAATATCCTTCATTAAGACTTGAACCGCATATCTTGAGATTACTAGCCTATTAACTAAGCCACTAGACCTAAGCCCACAATTTTGACCATAATTTTTTTTTTTGGTAGTCTTCCTTCTGATAGTCTTTCTATGTGTCCTAACAATCTTATCCTTATTTTTACTTGCGTCATGATGTACGTTTCTTCGAAATGTCTTTCTTGTTTGTTTTCCTCTTTCATTGGTCGTCTTCTTACGTTTTTCTTTTTACTGAATCACTACTATACGTGCATAGATGCATTAAGAGAAGAAAAGATAAGACAAATAAATAATAACGCAAGATTGAGTAAGACTGGAATTGTGAATTTTGTATGATTAACAGAAGATCTAACCGAAGAAGGTGAAAAAAATTATATCGAAGAGAAGAACCAATTGAAGAAGAGGAGATGCAAACGGTAAAAAGTAAAGAAGGGAACGAAAAAAATGGTGAGAATACAAAATTGCAAAATTTGTATGATTAGCAGAAGACCTAACTGAAAAAAAAGGAATCTATATATAGTTCCCGGTAAAATTAACCGCGGGGCTTTTTAAAGCGATGGGTCGTGTTCCGGGGAACGCGCTGAACACGCCTTGAGCCGGACCTGTGTACATAAATATCAATAAATCCATTTATCTAATTCGATCTCAATTGTATAGTTCCATGACCAATAAAACTAAACAGAATCAGTTATGTCGCTGCTATTCGTTTACTAAAAGCTTTCGAATTTAATTAAAATACAACAACCTTTATTTCGTCTACTGATGCTATTATTAGTGCTTATTTTACGAAAATTCCGTGCGCATTACAATGTATACAATGCGAGAGCAACGCCGGGCGATGTAACTTAATAATAGGAGTTGTACAAAATCCGATTAGGCAATGAAACGAATTTATTTATTTTTGGTTGGTAACTAACCAGGTAATCGAGTAAAAATCGTTAGCATCGACTTGTTGGAAGTAAATAATTTTATTTTTGTCCAATCAGGAAGTCTGTAGATACGAAGAAAACTAAATTTATGATAAGAACACGACTAACGAGCAAGTAAGAAATGATGAAATAAGAGGAATATGCGGAGTGGAGGATCTAGTTAGATGGAGAAAACAAAGACGAGGCTATTGATACGATCATGTAAGACGAAGATGAGGACATAATAGTCCGCAGCAATGGGAGGTCGACGAACAGGGCCGTCGACCATTAGAAAGACCCCTAAAAAGATGGAAAGATAGCTGGGAATTTTACATCCTAAGAAAAAAAAAAAATGAAATAACTTGCTACTAGAAAACAAATCAAAAGGTCTAATATAAGGAGAAGGAATTCTGGTAGCCACATAGTTTAACATTCAAAAAATGAATGAAATAATAACAATTTAAAAAGTTTAAATATTTATTGGCCGATTGATTTTATTTATTGAAAAAATGTTTTTTAAAAATTTAATACTTTCTAAAGAAAATAAAAACCACGTCCGTGTATTTAAAGCGAAGAAAAAAAAATCATTAACGAAGAAAATACGCTGGAAAAGTTCGGCAGAAATTTAAACAAAAAACGGAACAAACGTTAAAAGTCATCAAATTCACCCTTTTCATTCTTCCTTTTTTGTATCCCTTAATGAATATTAAACTAGAAGTACGTTTTATGTATCTTTGTCGACATTACGTCCATTTTCGTAGGTCATCTTCATGGCAAAATTTGTTTACACGTTTACTTATAAATTTAGACGTGCGTTGAAGAAATAAATAATTTGTACATTTTTTCTGTTTTATTTTCTTCCAGATAAAATTTAATAAGTTTCACAAAGTCAGTTACAAGTCATTTCGAAGCAGGTAAACAAATGTAATTCCACGGCAACAAGTGTCTATATAAATTACATCTTTGACTCTCGTTTGATCTTATTAACTCATCAAGGGTGTCGTAATGTTGGGTTTCTTCGTTAAACGAACGGACTGACGTCAGTAAATTACTTTTTCAGCTGCCTCGTCCGAACTTGACTCATAATTATTGAAGGTTGTTTTTGTGCACATCGACTTAACACGCAACAGCACATAGCTTGGTTGGCTTTCATCCAATAAACGGCCGGCTTGATACATTTGCTTTAATTAACTTCAATCGAGCGCTGTGAAAAATCTTAACTATGTTAAGTGAGCTTTGAACGGATAGGATATTATCATATTGTTGCTTTTATTTAAATCCTTCTGAGATAGTTTTGTGATTTTTAAATGCATCAAAGTGGGCTCAGATACTTATAGTTTCTTTTTATTTTGTTCGTTTGCAAATTTGAATTTAATTGAATTATACTTGAGAAACAATTAAGAATAAAAAGAATGAATAAAATAACACAAAAATATTTTAATTTTTCAGAATGAAAAATTTCTAAAATATGGAGTGGTGAATCTTGGTAGAAAAACAGTCTACAGTAAAGGAAAAAGTTCTAAAATTCTGGTAGAGGAAATGCCTAAAAAAATGAATATTTTGAAGGAAAACAAAGTTCTACAGTGAATAGTTGTTGTGTTTGGAAAAAAAATAACCAAAAATTTTAAAAAATCCTTTTGTTAAGTTGATGATTTCTTTAAAAAATTTCCAATGTAATTACAAGACAAATGAAACGAAAATTTTAAATCTATTATACGATCAAAAATACTAAATCTGAGGTTCAACGAGAATGCCAACCACAGAAATAGTTGGAGAATAATTAGCAAACGTAGACAGACGCGCTAAACGCAAGCGATTAGTTTAACAAAGCAATAATTGCAAAAGGTATTGTAATGCAAAGCATAGGGGAATAAATCTATACCACACACGAGTTTATACAAACGGTGGATTATTGATTTTTGTGCGCTGTCAACATATAAGAACAATGCGTTGCATGTCTAATTGTTGTGACGTGCACGTAAACTAGGATAATTATCCCTTAATTTGCTTTTTATGTGCGATTCTGATTCATTAAATTAAACAGATTTTTTTTATAAATTTGAAAATGTTTGAAATCTAAAATCTGTTGGAAAATATCATTTTCGCTAAATTTACTAATTAATTATTTTGCAAAATAAGATTGCAAGGCGCTAAAAATGGAATGAAAAATCTGAAAGATGAGATAAAAATCGTGTGAAGAAAATGCAGACAAAAAAATGATTTCAATTAGATAAAAAAATGAGGAAAATAAAAATGCAAATACAATAAATATAAAAGACAATTGAACGCCTGAACAACCGAAACTGAAACAAAACAGAAAAAAATAAATAAAAATGTGAATATTTTGTCAGTTTATATTTGTTGGGATTCTGTGTATACTTTTTAAACAGATCAGATACATGAAAAACACATAAAGTGTACGTATAAAGAAAGCAGACATTTAGAATTTTTGTGACGTCATGAAAGTTTCACAGCGATGGATTTTTTTTTGAATAATTATCATTTTTCGAAATAAATTATCTCGAATAAAAGTTCAAGGGACGTATATTTTTGTTCATGTTGGGAAAAAACTTCTAAAAATATTAAAGCATGCCCTATTTTCCACAGTTTGTACGAAAACTAAAATCGATTATCTAGTTTAATTAAATTGCGATGCAAATATAATAATAATTTATTGCAAGCTAACAAACTAATAATTTTGGGAATCTGGCTTGTCCGACCTATTTAATATGACAACGAGTTCAAGCTATATTGATTTAACAGTTTAAAACTTGCGTATTTAGGTATTTCCGAAAATTATGCAAATAAATTTCAGTTCAAGAAAAATTTATGAATATTCAAACGACGACGGTCGTAAACGAAGTTACACTTTGTGGTCGAATTAAAATATTTTCAAAGAAAATAAATAACAAGATTTGTAAATTCCAAATAAAATTCCATTATGAGATTAAAAGTTTGTTTTGTCCACGAATTTACATTAATCACCCTGTATACAAACACCATCAGTGAACTTAAAATAAAAATGTCCTAAATTTACAATTTGACAGTTCGTGCTACAAATGCATCATGCCAAATTGTTGAATCTATAAACAGCGCTGTTTATTGATCCATAAAACTATTTTGATTTTCACGATATTAAAATGTGAAATACAAAGTTTCGTTCGGCGTTTCGAATCTTCAGTTTTCAACTTTGATAAATACACGAAACACACCGTACATTTAATTAAGTCGACATTACCGTCCACTTTGAAGTTGTACGCTTTGCTTTGATGTTTGTGTTATAAAAGAACGTATCATTACATTACTGAAGAGAACAATCTAAAAGAATAAATTACTTTGCAATTAACGAAATTAAACTCTACAGGTTTTTTAACTGTTTAATTTCTTGATTTCCAACGGGAAGCGTGTCACGGCTGGATTTTGTTGCTTGCTTTCCTGAATAAAATTGGTGAATAAGGATATACAGGGTGAGTCACCACCGACGCCACAGAATTTTATGGCGAAACGGTCATTCTCCAACTTCTGTGGCAGGTGGATTATTTAAGTCAATACATGTTAAAAATATTTTCAAATATACAGGCCGCTCCAAAAAAATGGCATATCAAAGTTATATGGAACACTCTGTATTTTTAAACATTTTTGAATTGTACGTCAAAAATAAGCCAGATATAAGGATTCCCTATACCTAAATACTAAGATTTCTGATTTATTTCGATTTTTCTTAAAATGTAAGGTTTTAGAAAAAAAAATATTATCCCCAAACGAAATTAATTATGACAAATTTGCTTTTAGGACTAAATAATAGTCCCTTAATTTATTTAGTAATTTACTACTACAACTTTTTCTACAGGGTGTAAATTTTCAGTACAATTATTAGCAAATTCAAACTGTAATATCGGGCTTATTTTAAATTGAACATCTTGTACTTTATCAGTTTATCGTGTAGCAAATTTAATTGTCTTTCAAACTGTATCAGGGTTCCCTATACCTAAATATTTAAGTTATTTAGGTGTTTTTGAAACTTAACATTCTATTCCCACCTTTTTTTTGGTTTAGTACATAAATTTTACAATATATAAACTTAATCAATATTAAATAAGTACAGCGACTTTATTCCATAAAATTAGAAAATTTTAATTTGTTTTCATCGAGTCATAAAGTTTGCAAGCTACATAAAAGACACGAATACTGATGACAAAGGAACTTTTCATGTGTCAGAAGGCCCTGCGTAATTAACCCTTACGCAGCAGGAATTTAAACGATATTTGCATCATTTTCCATGCGTCGCGTCGGTTTTATATTTCACATGACAATATACCTTTGTAAGATGAATTTTTAAAGTCTATTTTTTTATAATTTAATTTTAAAGCCATTTAAAATACTGCATACGAAAATTAAATATTAATTGATTAAATTTTATGAAAATTGAATACATTTCCACAAAAATAATTTAGTATTCAAAACTCTATATCTGTTAAAAAATATCGAATTTCTGTAAAACTAAAATAATGACGATATGTTACGTTTATTCAGAAAAATCTTCAGAAAATGGGCTTCCAGTAACATGAAATGCAATTTTAAAACTAATTTTCATTTGCACGAAACATATTACAGAGGAAGTTAATGATTGGAATAAATCAGACTTTTTTTTTTTTGGTTGAGAAGATTTCCCGGTTAGATTTCATAATAAAAATCTCGGGTTACTTGGACAGTGGTTTATTTGACTGTCCGAGTAAGAGTTATATTCCGGTCCTTACTTTTAATTACTTTTTTTTGTATTAACCGCAGTGAGTTGATTAATCCTTAACAACTAGTGACAAATGAATAAATAAAACGTCCTGGAATACAAATTTATCCTAATTATTTATAAAAAAATATATATTAATTTTTCATTTGAAATGCATTTACAATTATGACGGATGACGGAGTGCGAAGGAGGATGGACGGAGAAGGAGAGGAACAAATGAAGAAAATGGAGAGCTGCTTCAGCGCAACGGGGAAAGGTACCAAAACACTCAACATGGCAAAAGAGAGGATAGAGAGAACAGGAAGACTAAGATATAAATTTAAGTAAATGTAAATGTAAGAGATGAAAATTGGAAGATGAAAATGCCAAATAAAGGTCTTTTTTAAATAAATGTAAATGGAATTCGAATTTTGAAAATTTCCCGAGTAGGTGGATATTCCACGGACAATTCGATCCGAACCCAACTTTATTCATAAATTATTTTATGGGTAAAATTTTGTTTAAATTAAATAATAAATTTTCTTATAGGAGTTTTGCATTAAAAGGATAGACATATCTTGCTATGAAATTCAAGCGTTTCCTGATGACAATTTGTACAATTTTACAACAGATTTTGTTATAGGTACTAATGTTGTGGGTTCGACACATAGTGTCTTTCTTGATAAAATCTTTCATATTATGGCGAATTTAAATAAATTTGTGGGGACATTGTAAACTTTTAGGTATCACAGATATAAATTTTCAATGTTTGTGACTTTGAATTGGCCTTCGCTCGGTGAGTATATTTTTTGTTCATTTTTTTACGGATGTAATGTGCTCTATTTTCTGGGAAAAATACGTCACATAGGCATACAATTTCCCATAAAAAAAAAATCGACCAATCTGGTCTGAATCTTGCCAGTATATTGCCCGAATAACCCTGTATATTTGTGTGTCGTAATAAATATATTTTATTACAATTTCAAGTTATTTATTGGTTGACTGTTCACGACTAAAAGATAAGTATAATTTCAAACCATTACAACCAAGAATCTGGCGTTAATAATATTTAATTTTTTTGAAAATTTAATTTCAAAAGAATTGCATTTAATAATACTGAGGCTTCCACGATAAAAAGTTACAGCGGGAAAGCATAATTGGTTCTCTGTTTGAACAATTACTTAGGTTTGTTACACTTTCAACGTTCAAGTAAATATTCATTGTTAAATTGTAAATGTTTCCCTGTTTGAACAATTACTTTGTTACCACCGTTTCAAATAAGTAAACAAAATAGAAATTGGTTTCAACATCCCATTAGTACATATATTATAAATGAGTTTTGAAGTTTTGAGTCTGAAGTAAAAACCATATACAGCGTGTCCCCGGGAAAACGAAACACCCTCAATATCTAAGAAACTAATTTTTTTTCTTAAAATCGCTGAAACACGTAAACTTTAGATCGATGGGGGACAACTTTTGGCGAAGAAATGATCGCCATATCTTCAACCCCCTAGCCGCAGGGGTGTCAACCCTAAAATTCTTAAATTAC